>JARQZK010000248.1:50000-51881 GCA_030704885.1 Cynegetis impunctata | reverse complement strand
TTTTTTTTAGAGAAATACGCAGATTTAATTCTTCAATTTTTCTAAGAAACAACATAAATCAAATCAAAATAATTCAAGAAACAAACTCTAACCATAACAACTCATCTTCTTAGACAAAATCTGAACATCTAGAATTTTCAATTTTTCTAAAATGAAAGTATAGTTTAGAACATGTGATCTCCAAAATTACAAGTAATGTCTTTTTAAAGACAACAATCAAATATTTTAAACCTATTTTGTACATTACTTCAATTTTTTCAAAAGTTTTGATAAAGCCACGAATGTCGTGGCGAAACGTCAACTTTTTAATAAAATCGAGTTTTTTGAGATTCAACAAGCCTGTTATTGCTAATAATTATCCAGAGATTATATATATATATATATATATATATATATATATATGAAAAACTTGGTTCTCGGGATGAACCGCGTAAAAGATTTGAAAAATCTCAAACTCATCAATTCCCAAAAACCACAAAAATCATCTTCATCTTATACCTCCTCCATTGTTCACAATTATTCTGACACCCCAATTTCCGAGATCGCAACAAAAGCACTCTCGAAAGGCTTCAACTATTCCATCACACCAAAATCCATCCCCATAGAAACTATCATCTCCCAAACAGAAGAAGCAATTTCCCATCTACCAACAGATCAAGCAGAAACTGCCAGGCATGACATCGCCAAAATTCTTCGTACAAGTCGGCCACCCCGTCCCAACCTCACTTTTTCTGAGAGGCAATCTCTCAAAGAACTTTACAATGACCAAAATAGAGTCGTCCTCCCAGCCGATAAAGGCAATGCCACTGTCATTCTTAACACTTCTTCTTACCTCGATAAAATGTCCAATCTTCTTGACACCCCCAACTATAAGCGTATCCCTCATGACCCGACAACATACCCGGAGAAAACCACAAAATCTCGTATCAACCAATCGAATCTGCCACCTGAAATAAAAAAAGTCTCTAATCCCAAGAGAAAAATCTTCAAGAACTCCTCGAATTTATGGTCTACCCAAAGTTTCACAAGCCTAATATTCCACTTCGACCCATTTGTCAGCGCTTACAATTTTCCAACACATCCTCTTGCGAAATATCTCGCCAAAACCCTTCAACCCCTTGCCGAACAAACCCAGTCATACGTAAAAAACTCTTTTCACTTCATAGAATCCTAAAAAGTATTGATATTACCCCATCTGATCTCCTTGTTAGTTTTTGATATTGTCTCCTTATTTACAAATATCCCCATCGAAGGAACACTTTCCATCCTAGACACGAAACATGAAATATCAAGACAACCTATCCCTGATCAAACATTGCATGGCCAACACTTACTTTATCTTTCAAGGCAATTTCTTCAGACAAATTAAGGGAGCCCCAATGGATCCCCTCTCTCCCCCGTCATAGCCAACATTTTCATGGAACATTTCGAAACCCAAGCTCTCTTCGTCAATTCGACCTTAAACCATCATGCTGGCTACGTTATGTAGACGATGTCTTTGCGATCTGGCCCCATGGCGGAGACTCGTTGCTTCCACTTTCTTGAATCATTTGAATGGCATACATCCAAGTATCCAATTCACAATGGAAGTGGAAAACGATGGGTCTCTGCCATTCCTCGATGTCATGGTCAAAAACTTCCATCCCAAGGCTTCTCCTATTCAGTTTATCGTAAACCCACCCATACAAACCGTTATCTGAAACGCCCAGTCTCACCACCATCCCCTCTCAACTTAACTCTGTAGTTAATACTCTAATATCTACCGCTCCATTCCGACTATCTGACGACGAACACCGTGAATCAGAACTCAAGACTCTAAAACATATATTATTACAGAACGGTTACAACACATATCAAATCAACAAGAACATAACGCAAACA
>JARQZK010000248.1:0-45000 GCA_030704885.1 Cynegetis impunctata | reverse complement strand
AGTTGAAAGTGTGGAAAAAATATTAAATTCGTAGAGGCGATATTAGGCCTAAAAAGTCATAAATTTTTTTTTTTTGCCGAATATCAATATCCGCTACGTTGCCGGTATCGAAGTTTGAAGAGAATAAAAACGATTCAAAGGAACACGATAAAAGAAGTGAGTTTGTAATGACTCTTCTGACTATATGAAATTAATTGCAAATTAAAAACTCATGGTTATCTTATTTTTTGTTATTGAATGGTTTGGCTGCTCTGGAAATTCATCATGACATTAGAATCATAGGTGACAAAGTCAATAAAGGCGCGAAAACATGAAACCTAAAAAAATATTATAATTGATTTTGACAGATATGCAGAAGAGCCTACTACCAAGAATGAAGAGCTGAACTGAAGGGTATCAAGCCATTCATCTTGCGCTGTCGCGTTCGGGAGAAACGCTGTTTGTGTTACAGCAAAAAAGGACTTTTTGGGGAATAAGAATAGTGAAGAGAACTTGCTGCTTGCTCTGGTGTCAGAACTTTAAACTTATAGTCCGAGGGTGATAACAGAAGAAAAAGATGCCACTGTAGATATTGCATGACAGCTATAAACCGAATTAACACTACTTATATTGTTGTAGTTGTGGGCTCAGATACAGATCTAATAACATTGTCAATTGCGCTGGCTCCTAAACAGAAAAATATAAATTTTCTGAAAGTGAAAGGGGGTTCTAAATAATCAACAACCATTTAAAAGATGGAAGCTTCGATTAACTAGCACCAGAGTTCACGAAAACTTCTACTATTTGCACATGCACTAACAGGTTGTGATACCACCTCTTATTTTTTTTGGCATAGGTAAATTAAAAGCAATAGAATAGATTGAGTCACCTGACACTTAAGACTTGACTGAGTTATTCACATATCTGAAGAGGTATGACGTATTGATGGCTGCAGAAGAGAAATTTATACTGGATTCATGTGGTTTGAAAAAATATTCAACTTTGAACAATGCCCGATATAACAGATTTACAACTTTGATAAAGAAGAGTACACTAAGATGTCACGTCGACCTGGCAAAACTGCCACCAACCTCTGAAGCGTGCCATCAACATTTACTTAGAGTTTTTTTACAAGTACGGAGTTGGTTACAGAATAAACTTCCCGAAACAGAGTGGGGATGGAAAATGGAAACTCTAGAAAACAATGGAAGGTTGAAAAAACCACTGAAACGAGTTACATCATCAAAACCATTTGCCCCAGATGATATTTTGCATCAACTATCTTGTGCTTGCAAACAAGGATGTGGAAGATATTGTGGGTGCAGGAAAGTTAACATAGTTTGTTCTGCAATGTGTGAGAATTGTAATGGGTTGTCATGTTCAAACTCGCCGATTTCTTCCAAAGAATATAGATTAGATCCTCGTGGTTAACAGCTGCCGATTTTGCCATAATTAGTCACGGCAGATCCATATGTGGTGGATAATGGAACGTAAATCAAATAAAATGATTAGGGAATTACTTGCCTCCGAACCAAAATTAGCATAAGCAATATATGACTTCATATTTCGTATATTTTAATACACTACGACTGATCAACGAAATAGTCAGCCCCCCTCTACTGTGCCAGCCCGCGCGGGAATAAGGAAACCTTCACACCAATAAATTCACAATTGAATGATTCACCATTTTCATTTAATATAAAGTGTTAGAATTGAAAAAATGATTTTGTCGCGCATTCACATTCATTTATGAGAAAACTATTAGGTTTAACGTAAAAATTAAGAGGACAATTTTATTGTAGCTTATGTTATAACAAACACAACGAATTCAACTTGATCCGATTATTAGTATCGTAGATTTAGGGCTTTCCGCAGTTATTGACATTTTCATTCTTTAAGAGGGGGTAAGGATGAAGCTCCAAGGGGATTTTTGTGAAAATGATCCTCTGGTAGTGGTTTATCAATGGAAAAAAATTCAGCTTTACGCTAATTTTTTTTGATATAATTTTTTAATATAATAATTTTTTTTTGATATAATTTTTTAATATAATTAATTTTTTGATATAATTTTTTACTAATTTTCAATTAATTTTTTTCAATTCAATTCATTTCAACTTTACTATTCAATTTAATTTTTCTACTTATTTTGTACTACATGAAAGATTATTTATCAACAAAAATAGAACTTTAGTGGAAAATTTCATACTAAGTCATATCCCCCCCATCGCAGAAAGCTATCTACGCCACTGTATATATATATATATATATATATATATATTACTTGTTTTTATTTCCATGAATTTCAAATTTTTCTGGAGTAAACATGAAACTATCGTATTATGTCTACTTAACGTGATAGTTCTTTTCTGAGCGAAAAAAGAGCCAAATAATACAGTCCATATTGAATTTGGATGGTAAAACTAGTGAAAACTTCTCCATATATTTCCATATTTTCTAATTCTTATTGGGAAACCTTTTATTTGCGAATTATTTTGTAACTAACTATATTCATATGATAAATTAATTTAAAAAAAGCATAGAATACATCTCCACCTTATGAAATATTTTTAAAGATACTAAGGTTTTTTGTAAAATTGGTTTTATATTTATGTCGTCCTGCTGAACATATTTCTGAGAACGAATCAAAGTAGCATATTCTGAAAAATATATCTGATATGTATCTGACATAAGAAGAATACAAAGCATGCAATCTTTGGAAATCAACTGACTTATAAATTCCAACGAACTGATTGAAGTTAATAATTCTCCTTCATTAATCTGTTATTTTTAAGTAGGTGCCTACTTTCTGAACAGAATGGAATTCCCGATGATCTAGTCCTCTTTTATATCGTACTTGTTTTAAACAACACATGTTTTTGAATTCATATATATTATTGCACTTCGTAAAACTATTAATTTATATCTGATGATCATATAGTGTCCCGAAACGCATTATACAGGCTGAATAAAATGAGTGAATATATAATCTTATTTCGTTTTTCAGGGTAGTTAACAATTTCCATCAAGATTTAAACTACCTCAATTAATGAAAAAGAGTACATAGTTTTTATATATATATATATATATATATATATATATATATATATATATATATATATATATATATATATATATATATATATATATATATATATTATATATTGTCAGATAAATATTACATAACACAAATATATCAAAGAAATTTTATTTCATTTCAGATAACCAACGAAATTATGTACTTTTTTCACCTAACAAATTCCTACAGCATTCAACAAACAAAATTTCATCATATATATTCTTTTCAGAAGTAAGACATATCGTGAAGAAAGCTAGCAATTTGGATGTAAATACCGTCAAAGTTTCACTGAAGGACATTGTGTGTTACCTATCTCTACTAGAAGCGGGGAGGCCAGAAGACAAGTTAGAGTGTAAGTTATTGAGTTTTATATTTTATTCGACCTTAAATATTCATGAAATACATAAATACTTTCCGAACATTTCAGTGAACGAATAGCTATTCACACATTTCATAATTTTTTTATGAATACACGGTTACTTCAACCTAATAATATGAAACCTAATGCAATTTGAGTGCTGAGAATGTTGAGAAGCAATAATTAGTTGGAGCTTCTTTTCAAAGCCATGGCGTTTTTTGTATTTATTGGGAAATTTCATGCGGAATTGAAAATCAAACTTCCGTAACAAAAAGGCATGTCTTGTGTTGAAAGCATAAGGCTTAGTGTCCGTTTTCGAGAAGGAAATAAACTTCAAATATTCACTCATGTTCAAACCTCCATTTAAGTTTTTGAGCGTTGATGTCACCTCCGTGTGGGATTTGGACTTGAAGGTTGGAAAATATTCGCAGATTATTTCTCTCTCGAAGACCAACGTCACGTCTTTGACCGTTTTTTGCTTTTAAAACAAGAAATGTACTTTTGTTGCGAAAGTTTATTATTAGTAGGTTTTCACTTTGAAAATCTGCTTATTAAAATGGGTGCGATTAGCAAAGTTGGACCTAGGACCAAGATAGTTTTTCGTTTCATGACTTTTTATGATACTTGGCACCAAAAACTCAATTTCATATATATCTCTCTCTCTCTCTCTTTCTATATATATATATATATATATATATATATATATATATATATATATATATATATATATATATATATATATATATATATATATATATATATATATATATATATATATATATATATATATATATATATATATATATATATTTAGGGTTATGTCACGGCTGTAAGGTATCAATAATATTTTTTTTTAACGGGAACGCAGCTAGTTTCATTCAAGAAACTTTTTTTACGGGCAGAGCTTTTGGAATTGCTTTATTCCTTCTTTAGTCACTCTAAAATATAATACAAAATGTACCAAAACTACATAGAATCTGCAAGAATATGAACTTACCATGTATGTAAGGTTAACAATCATAATTTAACATATTTTAACATAGGGCAACTGAACCACACTAATACTCTTAACATTACTCAAAAATAAAGTAATGTTGAAAGTATTAGTGTGGTTTAGTTATCCTATGTTAAAATATATTAAAATATGATTGTTAATCTCACATACATGTTAAGTTGATATTCTTGCAGATTCTATGTAGTTTTGATACATTTTTGTTATCATATTTTAGAGTGACTGAAGAAGGAATAAAGCAATTCCGAAAGCTCTTACCGTATAAAGAGTATTTCTTAAATAAAACTGGCTGCGTTTTCGTTAAAAAAAATTTATATGTATATATATATATATATATATATATATATATATATATATATATATATATATATTTTATATATATATATATATATATATATTTATATATAATATATATATATATATATATATAATATATATATATATATATATATATATATATATATATATATATATATATATATATATATATATATATATATAATATATATATATATATATATATATATATATATATATATATATATATATATATTTAGGACGTTCGGCACATGAACCGTAAAAATTTTTTTGGAATATCGATATTGTTGGGGTCATTTGCTACCATTCCACCCTTGGACCCTGGGTCCTAAGAGTCACGCTTAAGGATATGTTCTCTTCAATTTTTTTCTCAAATTGCCCAAACGCCTGCCCTCAAATCCTTCTAAGTGTTAATAATCCCTGTGAAAGCATAATTTTTTTAAATATTCTGTAATGTATGCTTGTTCAAATAGTTAATGGTTTTTATTCCATTCGACGTTGTCAAAGAGAAATATTCCACGAAATTTTGTGGAAATAAATCAACCTCAAAATTCAATGTTGAAAAATTAACAACAATTGAAAGCTCATTTTCTTTAAAAACCTTCTCTACTTGATGACATTTCTGACGGTATGCTACAAATTGATTAAAAAAATATATTTCTGCCTAAAACTTGGCAGATATTCCATCAGAAGGGCAGAAATCGTTCGGTTTTGGTGAGAAAAACAATTTTATTTTTATGATTTTATGATCTTCATTTGAACAAAAGTTAAACTATCAACAATAATTCAATATCTAACTGTTCTCTTGTTGTTCGAACTATTCTTCGCTGTTCCTAATACATGTCTGGCACTTTTTTCTAAGCGTTTCGATAGATAGTTATTTGTTGAAAAAGAAATTAATTTGTTTTGTTCAAACAAAAGGTATCTAGTGAACAGTTACGTATTAAATTATTGTTAGTAGTACAACTTTCGTTCAAATAAACGATCATAAAGATAAAATCGTTTTTCTCGCCAATTCCGTACGATTTCCGCCTTTATGACAGAATATCCGTAATTTGAAGCAAAAATCTTCTTTTATCAATGTGCATCAAGTAGAAACGTTCTCAAAAGAGAATGAAGCCTCTCAATTGTTGTTATTACTTTTTTCAACATTGAATTGAGAAGTCAATATATTTTCACAAAATCACTAAGTGGAATAAAAAACCTCGTCTGTCTCTTGGTACTGTCAATTGGACTAACAACTATTAATTATTTAAACAAGCATATATATCAGAATGTTTTTCAAAAAATTGGGCTTTTCGAGACATTAATACAAAACTCATGAGTGCTTAGAGGTAATAGGGTAATTTAAAAAAAAAATTTGAAAAAACTTATGATTTTTCTTCTAAATTCAAAAAAATGCGCCCTCTAATGTGTAAACAATATTTTTTTTTCTTCCCCTGGGGCTCAACCCCCAAACCAATTCCTACCAAAACCAATCACATCCGAGGTATCATACGAAACTACGTACTGACAAACTTTCAATTCTATTTCTATAAAATTGCGCCCTTTATCGTGTAAACGAGATTTACTTCCTCCTGCAGGGGGATCAACCCTCCAACCAATTCATATAGAAATAAATACCACCCAAGATATCGTACGAAACTACCTACCTACAAAGTTTCAACCCTATAGTACCAAAATTGCTCCTTCTATCGTGTAAACAAGACATAATTCCCTGGGGGGTCAACCCCCCAACCAAATCGCATCAGAACCTATCCCATTCAATATATCATACGAAACTGCCTACTCACAAACTTTCAATCCTATTGATCCAAAATTACGCCCTTTATCATGTGAACAAGATTTATTTCTTCCCCCAGGGGGTCAACCCCCCAACCAATTCGAACCAAAACTGATTCCATCCAAGATGTCTTTCGAAAATGCCTACCTACAAACTTTTAACCCTATTACTCCAAAATTGCGACCTTTATCATGTAAACAAGATTAATTTCTTCCCCCAGGGGGTCAACCCCCAACCAATTCGAACCAAAACTAATCATTTACAAGATATCATGCGAAACTACCTATTTACAAACTTTCAATCCAATTGCTTCAATTTCTATTGCGCCCGTTATCGTCTACACAAGATTTATTTTCCCCCCAGGGGGGTCAACCCCCCAACTGATTCAAACCAAAAACAAAAAACCGTTATCGTGTAAACAACGCTAAAATACATAAGCACATATATATATATATATATATATATATATATATATATATATATATATATATATATATATATATATATATATATATATATATATATATAATATATATATATATATATACATATACATATACATATACATAGACATATACCATATACATATACTATACATATATATATATATATATATATATATATATATATATTATATATATATAGTATATATATATATATATATAATATATATATATATATATATATATATATATATATATATATATATATATATATATATATATATATATATATATATATATATAAATGAAATTGAGTGCCAAGGCCAAGCATCATGAAAACTCATGAAACGAAAAAACTATCTTGGTCCTAGGTCCAACTTTGCTAATCGCACCCATTTTAATAAGCAGGTTGTCAAAGTGAAAACCTGCTAAAAACATCTCCTTAACCGTGACTCCAAGGGTAAAAAGGTAGCGAATCACCGCTACAACATCCCAAACATTATAGCGGTTCATGTGTGAACAGCCTGTATATTGATTCCCAATATTTATAGAAGTATTGGAAATGTTACATATTCATAAAACGTGCAATATCCTTGATCGAGACGCTCCTTTATTTCGAATAGCAGATCAACCCTCGTCATTACGTCGTGAAACTGGATGCAAATGTCAAAGGTCTCGTAAGATATCTGGCCCCTTTCTGTCCCGTGCTGCGGAACACTGCAAACTGAACTGTATCCTGCATCAGGTCGATGATGCAGATAATCCGGAAGCTGTCATATACACCGTACGGAAAGATTTCCGGTTAATTGAGTTAGGATCAATTTCTTGATAGAGCACACGAAGAAAATTTGAGAATAATTTCTGTTTGAAAAGAAATACAATATTTTATTTTCTAGCCGGAAGGGAAAATATTGGCAATCTCTGAATATTCGTAATCTGTGGATATGAGTTGCATTATTTATTTATTTATCTTGCGAAATGGGTGCGATTAGCAAAGACCTAGGATAGTTTTTCGTTTCATGAGTTTTCATGATGGTTGGAACCAAATACTCAATTTCATATAATATCTATATATATCTAGGTATGTATATATATATATATATATATATATATATATATATACAGGGTGGACCACGACGAACTGCATCGATCGATATCTCAGCTTGCTAGATGTTTTGGGGCCTATACAGCTAAAATATTTTCATTTATTGGAAACTTCCGGTTGTACCGGAAATAGACCCTAAGTCGCTTATTTCAAATGAGATACTCTATATGTTATTACATTTTTGGACTCTACTTAAGATTCTAGGCAGATTCTATGTATCATGTTCTATACCTAAGTCTAAGCGTTTTCCACATATTTAGGTTTTTATGTCAAAAACGACGATTGCAAGCCCTAATATAATTATCAATTGTTTCTATAAGGAAGCCTTTTTACTTACTTTGGGTTAGATTCCTTGTTGAAAAGGACCTACTTAAATAGATTTTATATAATATTTGGATAACTAATCATACAGAGTGTTCAAAAAATGAAATCTAAAATGAGATTGAGTGAACTGACAAAAATCAATTTTTTCAAAGGGAAACCCCCCATTTTTCTTATTTTGTAGTATTTAGTGAAAAGAAGGTAACTTCGTGAAAGGTTATCTATACCTAAAATTTGAAGTTTTCGAAATATTGCCAATTTAATATTTTTATATGGCGATTTTTCATTTAATCGTTAAACAATTAGATCTAGGATAGCTACCATCGTATTTGACATTTCAAATCATCGTAATGGCACCCCGGTTAAATTATACAAACGAAGATTGTTTAAACTTATTCAAGTCAAATTTATTTTTTGTCAAGTACCTCAACTTCATGCAAATTCCGGATTCACCGGAAGAACATAAACTTTCGATTTTTAAATGGGGCACATGGTATATTAAGAATACAAATTTACGTATCATTTGTTACTGTTTGTAATCGTCTTTTTTTTCCTTCGAAATAAATTTTTATTCTAGAGGGCTATGGATACATTCAAATAACTTATTTCAGTCTTACAACCTGAAAGAGTGCGGTATCAAATTAATCGTAGTAAAATATTCTTCTTCTTTTACTCCGACGAACCACCATGTTGCCATTTGAAAAAATATTATAATAAAAATTTTAAAAGTCAACATAGCTGAAACGTTTTGATTGAAAACAGTTAAGTTTTATTTTTACAAACATTTTAGAACTGAAATTACTTATTTTAACATTTCCATAGCCCTCTAGAATGGAAATTTATCTCGAAAAAAAAATAACGGTTATAAATAGTAACAAATTATACATGGTTGTATTCTGAATGTCATATGGAGACAAATAAACTGAAAATATACCAGGTGTCTCGAGAGTTTATGTCACTTCCGGTGAATCCGGAATTTGTATGAGGTTGAGTTACTTGTAAAAAAATGCATTGAACAGGCCCTCTAAATTTCATTCCATTATTGACTAGTAAAACTAGTAAATAAACATAACACAAAAATAATAAATATATATATATAGGTATATATATATATATATATATATATATATATATATATATATATATATATATCTATATATAGTATACTGTCAGTCATCTACCATTGGAGCTAAAACTATAAGTGCATACAAAAAGTTCCGAAGTTCGACTAAGTCTTTGTTTTGGGAGACTATTTCACTCAGTAGTAGAATTTTATTCTGTAACCGAATTTCACAATGTACCATAGACTCTTGAGTTCCACATTTGGTAGCAACATATCTTAATGTTTTTTTTTTGTAATGCCTATAAAAAAATGTTATCTGTTCAATTTAATTTAATTGACAAATATGTTGATTCTTAACATATGTTTATACATAATTGTTTCATAAATATTTGTTGTTATTGTTGAATTTTATTTTTAATACTTTATATGTGCTTTGTCCAATAATATGTATATGTGACAATAAAGCTATTTCTCTCTCTAATAGATTTGTGATTGAGAGTTCATTCACGCGCACATATATAATACCTCCAAATAGTAATCTTTGTTTTCGCAAATCGTTTTATCTTCCTCCCTTCATTCTACGTTAGTAGGCGTCATATCCAGACCAGATACTCCACTTATTAGTTTCCGTCGAGATATAAAGGTTTTCGCAAACTCCGGCGACATCGATAACACCCTCGTTATTGAAAGAACAACTGGGAATTCTACGGCATCCCAATGACGACATAATTGCCACTTGAATTTGAATAAGGGCTGAACGTTCTCTGATATTCATGTGGGCAGGGAACTTTGTGAGGTGTTCGCTTGGACGATATTGGATTTGTAAACAATTATTACTATCTATAACGGGCAATTACTGATAATAAATCCTGCTTTGAAAGCCGGTATGGAAATTCCGTTCGAAGCGACCAAGTATGAACATCCCCGCCTTTCTTGTGCTGGTATATGGAAAAGGAAGGAAAAGAAACACACGTGTTCATTCCTCCCTGAAGTATGTGTCAGGGAGGCAGGCAGCTTGAGTTTGGGAGTAACTCCTTCAGCCAGATCAGAGGATACACTTGCATGTACAAGTGCATTAAGGATAGGTGAGACGGGATATTTATGGAACATAGGAAGTGTGGGTAGGGTTCAGAGGATTAATACTGACCCAGCATTCGCCTTGTAAGTTTGCAAGCAGTGACTTACATTACCATGAGGAAACCTCTGAAAATAACTCATGGCAGACCAGTCGGCCCGGGGTTTGAACCCGAGAAATACTAGCCAGCGTACCTAACATACTCAACTAACTAGCTTGGTGCAGGTATATGAAGACTAAACCGAATTTATTACTTCTTCTCATTCAAGAAACATTCAAAATGAATTCCGATCCTTGTGGTGGGAAAAGTTTACAACCGTTATTCAATGACAGCATTGCTATCTTAACAAACAGAAGTTTTCAAACTAGAATTTCAGAACACAAACGTAGCTTTGTTAATCAAAAGTCAGATTCACATTATGCAAACCATTTAATCCAACAAAATCACACAATCAATTTCGATTTTAAAATATTAAATGCTGAAAGTAAGGGAATTAAACTTAATTTTTTAGAATCATTACAGATAAATAAATACAAGCATTCCGGTCTCCTATTGAATAGCCAAATCGATCATACTTCAAGCCCCCTTCTCAATATTTTCAAAATTACCGAACTACCTGACTAGCAGTTCAGAATTGGTTTTGCCTATTCTAAAAATTATTTGTAACTATCCTTCTGTTTACCCCTTCTACACAATTTGACATCTCGTCATTTCTTGTTTTCGATATAACAGAGAAACATAGTTAGTTTGCCATTAGCATCTGAAGAAGTTGAATTTCCACCGAAACGTGCGTCATGCGTTATTTCTTTAAATAAATGTGTAAATTGTAATTATTAACCATTGTTTCAATTTATATGGAAATGTACCGACAAAAAAATGAAATAAAAAAAAGTTGTGGTTCGGGGCGGCTAAAACGGATTTAAAATATACTTCCATACCGCACTATTGACTTTCGATACCCTGCAATAGTCTATTACTTTAGGGGTAAATATAACTTAAAATTCATCATCTACATAAAGCCAAATGGTCAACATCAATTAGATTTATTTTGTTGATGAAAAATTGTGTACCAGATCTGGTGGTATCTATTTCATAATTTCGACTAGTTTTCAGACATCAAAGAAATTATTTTCGTGTTCATCCTTAGTACTAGTTAAATTTCGATCGATTTACGATATAACGCTCTGTGAAAAAAGTTTTCACGTGAAACATCTTCCCATGTAGGCAAATACCCGACATAAGTGAATAGGCCAAGCTACAGAGATTTGTAGGGAGCATTTTGTGTAAAAAGTGTTAGAAGAAAACCAGCTGCGCCATTGTTTGTAAAATAGTTCCATATGATATAGTGATATATTTTTCACTCGACTTTATTATTTATAACTTTGTTATTAACAATTTTATGCAGAAAATCGCGTTTTTTTTAGTTTTTTGCTTATAAAGTTGAAACTATCACAGTAATCGTGATGGCGTCCACAGACTAATTGTAGGAAATGAAAAGACGAAGAAAATGAGAGGTCGGACGACTCGATCAGACCCTTAGTTTGAGAGAAAATCGGAAAAAACCAGCCAAAATGCTGTTTTTTCAAAAATTTTTAACTCGGTTTATTATTCGAGTTGTACCGTAGACCCTCCGGCCAGTATTAGTTGTTGATATAAACTTCATTTGTGCGAAGATCAGGAACTGTTCGATGTATAGTTTTTGATTTGTGGCCATTTGATTATGTTACTATGCAATTTTCCAGCAGACCTGAATGCGACAGGTATGGTCCGATTTCAATTTACTAAAAAAATTTTGAAAGTAGAATTCTTATATTTCAAAACGTTCATCTTGGTTTTCCATAAAAACGCTGATAAATATGTTAAAAATAAAGCTGAACATGACGAAAAACGGCCGAGCGCGTAAGAGTAGTTGAAGAGTGGGGGTAGAGCAGCAGGCAAGGAGAAATATGACATTCGAAAGCATCGGCATTTTGAACATGACAGTAATTTCTAAACATTGTCAGATAATAATTGTAAACCCCCACTCTTCAACTACTCTCACGCGCTCGGCCGTTTTTTGTCATGTTCAGCTTTATTTTTAACATATTTCTCAGCGTTTTTATGAAAAACCAAGATGAACGTTTTGAACTATGAGATTTCTACTTTCAAAATATTTTTAGTAAATTTAAATCGGACCATACCTGCCGCATTCAGGTCTGCTGGAAAATTGCATAGTAACATAATCAAATGGCCACAGATCAAAAACTATGCATCGGACAGTTCCTGATCTTCGCACAAATGAAGTTTATATCAATAGCTAATACTGGCCCGAGGATCTACGGTACAACTCAAAAAATAATCGAGTTAAAAATTTTTGAAAATACTGCATTTTGGCCGGTTTTTTCCGATTTCCTCTCAAACTAAGGGTCTGATCGAGTCGTCCTACTTCTCATTTTCTTCGTCTTTTCATTTTCTACAATTAGTCTATTAACACCATCACGATTACTCTGATAGTTTCATTTTTATAAGCAAAAAACTAAAAAAAATGCAATTTTTTGCATAAAATTGTTGATAACAAAGTTATAAATAATAAAGTCGAGTGAAAAACATATCACTATATCATATGGAACTATTTTACAAACAATGGCGCAGCTGGTTTTCTTCTAACACTTTTTACATGAAAAAATCTCTGTAACTTGGCCTAGAAAGCTTTTGTTTGAGAATAAAGTACCTTTTCTTATTCTTTTTTCTGATTCTCGTTATCCCGTTGTTCGGAACTTTCCAGTTGAGGAATAAAAAAATTTTTATCGGAAAGGTTTCAATTTCAATATTCTGAAGAGCAGCATAGGTAATCCAATTTATTAAAATGAGTTATTTTATATGTCAAACGCACACATCAAATACTGAAATGTGATATTGTTGTTGGCCCCAGAGAACCCAGAGAAGAGTTAAAACTTTCAGCCTTTTAGAAAATTGAACTCATGTATTTTATAGTTTCAACAGATTACTGGATTTTACTTAATTATATTCAGCCATTTCAGGAAATTAATGTGTTTCGATTAATGAAATAACACATTTCAACGTACACTGGGCACTAATATATTTGTTATATATCTAATGAAAATCTCGTACAATACAATGAAAAACTTGTAAGCAGAAAAGCTGTGGTTATATTTTTTTCATATTTTTGTTTCTTTTACATACATTCTCAACACACTCAATCAATTTGGAGGTGACAGAAAACTCAAACCTCACCAAAAATTATGAATTCCCGATATTAGAATAGCTTCAGTTAGAAAAATAGTTTAATTCCTATAAGTTACTTTCCCAACATCTACTGAATCTACGAACTAAATTAATCCTCTTGCTCAATCGGAGGAGCTGTGAAGATGAGTAAAACCTTGAGAATGACGAAAAACAATATTATAGTGCCTTGGCGATTGAGGAAAATAATCGGTTTCCACAAAAAGCACTTACATCATATTAACCCAATCTACAAGCAAATGTTTTGTAGGAACTTTGGAGGTAAACTTAACCACAAAAAAATAAAGAATCTCTACATTGTAGTGTATGTTATTGTCGAAAAAATGAGTGAACCCCCAGAAGATAATTCCCTCACATCAGCTCAATTCA
This sequence comes from Cynegetis impunctata, assembly GCA_030704885.1. Classification (NCBI taxonomy): domain Eukaryota; kingdom Metazoa; phylum Arthropoda; class Insecta; order Coleoptera; family Coccinellidae; genus Cynegetis; species Cynegetis impunctata. The sequence goes on along the minus strand of JARQZK010000248.1, from coordinate 30,854 downwards.
CGTGCCAAATTTCAAACCTCTAACTCAATCCACAAAAGCTGAGGTAATTCGCAAACTCTCAGAAATCATGGAAAAACAGAAAATCTCTAGATAAAAATGGCGGCAGTTAGAGAAGAATTTTGTACCTACAAAAGCTGCTTTCCCAACATCAACTTCACCCCATACAGATTTTCAAACCTCTAACTCATTTTAGAGGGGATTTTGGGGTGCAAAAGAAGAAACAAAGTATATGCACTAAAAAATGTGCAGAATTAATTGACCCACCTGCCTTTGTCTGTGATAGACAGAAGAATGTTTTATTATTTATTGTTTTTATTTTACTGTGTTGATCATCGTCGTTTGAGGATGTTGAAAAAAGCCACAAAATGGTCTAAACGTCTATAGGCAATAATTTTCATGACACCCAAATTATGTTAATTAATGTGACCTAACACCAAGAAATATTACATTGTGGAAAAATACATATGATAGGTCAAAGAATCATAAAAAAATCAATATATATATATATATATATATATATATATATATATATATATATATATATATATATATATATATATATATATATATATATATATATACAGGGCTATTCAAATTCGAGTATATGCATGGGGATTTCGATAACGGTAAGAGATAGAGGGATGGTTAAATGGGGGCAAAGTAGCATATTTCAGAGGTCAGTTATATGGATAAAAAAAATTAGATCTAGCTCCTTTAGTTCTGGAGTTATATAGGAAAATTCGAAAATATCGAAATCCTTTTTTTGCCTATATCTTTTTATTTAATGAATGATTTTCAAAACAATTGTCAATTGTCATTGCCACTTTTTCTAAGCTATCTAAATATCTGAATAAAAATTATATACAGGGTGTCGTATAAATTGGGCCACCCTCAACTTTCAATTTTCAAATACGGACCTGTATTTTTTATTGCATTTTTTTGAATGCCAATAGTCATGTTTTATATTGACGTAGTATTTTCATCTGAATTACAGAGTGTTCTGGAAATATTGAACTATTACCAGTAAAATTTCAACATTTTTTAAAAATTTCAGCTCGAATTAAATAAATATCATAGAATAAGGTATGAAATGCCTAGGATTTGGAAGATAATCAACATTATTCGACGAAAATGTCTTCTTCAAGAATTCATCTTCATTTCAGTTCACGCAACCCATGATCAATGTACGAAAATGCGAAATTCTTCCTAGTACGTTTATGTGCATATAATCATTGCTCAAACAAAAAAATGTTCGACTGGCAATCTTCATATTACAGACACCAATTTGAAAATATTTCATTGTTACTCACATTTTTCAGCTAATTCATGGGCATTCTGTTGCTATATACAACAATTTATTATGATTAAACTATTTGAATTCTCATAGTATGCTTTGGAAACTAAATATTTAGTTCACCTGTAAATGTCTGGAACGAGAAGATCGTCAATTCAAACATTCATTTCGATTATGATTACTTATAATGACTTATTTCAATTCTAGATAATAACTAAACATGTTCTTATGCGATAAGTTATACAATATGAAAACCTATATGATCAAATACAATGTTATGCTTGTGACAGATTATGTTTGTGAGTTCTCAGCAGAATACATACAACAGATCTTCCTCATACCTACTGAGGTGAATCGATATGGGGATCAATAATTATTTTACCAGTGCTACATTATGGTAAAGAAATAAAATGTCTCTCAGGAATGTTGATTTTATTCTATTGTTATTATGAACAAGTAGTGAGACTAGATAATCTGGAAATTCTGAAATTCATTTTTCTTAAGGAATCAATTTTGCCTGATTCACCTCTCATTCTGTGATATTATTCTATTAGAGTGTTATGGAATTAAAAAATGATGAGATATCACTAGTATTAGTTCAATATTCCCAAAACACTTTATGATTTATATAAAAATAAAACGCCAATATGAAAGAAATATAGGTAGTTCGAAAAGTGAAGTAACAATGAAATATTTCCAAATTGGTGTCTGGAGTATGAAGATTGCCATTGGAAGATTATTTTGTTTGGGCATTGGATTATATGCACATACATGTACGTACTGGGAAGAATTTCATATTTTCGAACATTGATCATGGGTTGCGTGAACTGAAATGTGGATGAATTCTTGAAGAAGACATTTTTCGTCCAATAATGTTGATTATCTTCCAAATCCTAGGCATTTTATACCTTATTCTATGATTATTATTTAATTAGAGCTGGAATTTTAAAAAAATGTTGAAATTTTACTGGTAATAGTTCAATATTTCCAGAACACTCTGTAATTCAGATGAAAATACTACGTCAATATAAAACATGACTCTTGGCATTCAAAAAAATGCAATAAAAAATACAGGTCCGTATTTGAAAATTGAAAGTTGAGGATGGCCCAATTTATACGACACCCTGTATATAATTTTTATTCAGATATTTAGATAGCCTACAAAAAGTGGCAATGGCAAAGTGACAATTGTTTTGAAAACAATTCATTAAATAAAAAGATATAGGCAAAAAAAGGATTTCGAAATTTTCGAATTTTCCTATATAACTCCAGAACTAAAGAAGCTAGATCAGATTTTTTTTATCCATATAACTGACCTCAGAAATATGCTACTTTGCCCCCATTTAACCATCCCTCTATCTCTTACCGTTATCGAAATCCCCATGCATATACTCGAATTTGAATAGCCCTGTGTATATATATATTTGTTACACTTTTTTCATTCTGAGAGATCAGATATGTACAGATCTTCTCAGATTAGTTTATTTTGCAAACTTCCACTCTGTGTTATCCTACGGTACCTATTATATTTTGGGTTCTCTTTATGTAGAGCATATTTTCATCATTCAGAAGAAAGCAATTAGAACTATGCTTCAGATGGGGTATAGGTATTCATGTAGAGGAATTTTCCGTGCAAATAATATTCTTACACTGTATGTTTTATACATTTATAAGTTACTAATACTTTTAAGAAACATAACCACTTTTTTAAACCATTCCAAAATATTAATAATACAAGGAGAACTGTTCCTTTTAATCTACCAGTTCATACGACTGCTTTAAGAGAAAAGAGTGTACAGTGTTTGGCTATTCATTCTTATAATATTTTGCCAATAGATATGAGAGTATTTTCTAGACAAGAACACTTCAAGAAGAGATTTTGCAAGTTTATTCTGAGGTGTGAACCCTACAATTTACAAGAATTTAGAAGCTTCTGCGGAAGCAATAATTTGTAATTCACTGAATTGTTCTTGACTTGTTCCATTTTTATGCTATCTATCTATCTATCTTTATATATATATATATATATATATATATATATATATATATATATATATATTTTTATATATATATATATATTTATATATATATTTATATATATATATATATATATATATATATATACTGGGTAGCGAGAAAGTCTGGCAACAAGGTATTTTCTTTGAAACGATTAAACGTATAATTATCAAATATTAGGATTATGCACAGGATTGTATTTTTCGTTTCTCCGAGATCCTGTCAAACTTTAGTGACGTCAGCATTCAGTGTACCGCCGCCATCTTGAATTATTTTGAATAGCCCCGTAGGTCGAGTGATATATCGTAGAAAAGCTGATTTCCTCTTTTCAAAAATACAGAATACGTACCACATTGCTAAAAAAAATAAGTGAACAATTTACAAAAATATCAATAGTTTCCTTAACAGGAGCTCAAAATGTTGGCCACCTATGTCTTGGCAATAATACAATCTGTATTTGAAGCTTCGAATAGAATTGTTAATAATCTATGGAGTAATTGTTTGTATCTCAAGAGTATTTGAGACTTTTTGAATCAGTTATGTCTGATATAAAGTGGAGTCAAGTCGGGAGATCTTGCCGGACACTTAATTACACCTCTTCAAACAAGCCATCTCAGAGGGAAAATTGATGATTATACGTTTAATGGTCTTAAAAAAATATCTTGTTGCCAGACTTTCTCGCTAACCTGTATATATATATATATATATATATATATATATATATATATATATATATCAAACATCAAAAAATCCTGAACAATTGATGTATAAAACGAATTTCGAGTATATTAAAAACCACTGTTGACTTCCGATACAGTGCAATACTCTATTACTTTTGTGGAAAACAAAACAAACAAAAAGAATGAGAACACTTGTTAGCAAGAGATTCATAAACAAATATTATCATGACTACGTTTCGCTTCTACCAGGAGGTCTTCGGACCACAATCTGAACTAGGGCTACATCCGATAAGTAGCTCCCTACTATGAATTCTCTAGGGTTAATTTTTGGAAACATTGTGAAAAACCTTTCCATAGTTGAAAAGAAACCTATTACCATCGTTTTTATTATATTCTTTTATTCTATTGAACTGAAAGAAATTCATTTGTTTCAGTCATGTTCCGATTATACGACACGGATGGAAATGGCGTGCTGGATAAAAATGAAATGGATTCTATTATAAATCAAATGATGGCAGTTGCAGAATATTTAGGATGGGACGTTTCGGAATTGAAACCGGTAAGTAAAATCCTTCAGAATGTTAATACAATATAATTGGAGCTGTTTTATTGATAAATCAAACACTGTGCGGAGTGCGGATGAATTAGAACAGACGTGTACAGAAAGGAGTAAAAAGTGTATCTAAGACTGTCGAACACCTGTCTGATTGAACATCGAATATGTATATATATATATATATATATATATATATATATATATATATATATATATATATATATATATATATATATATATATATATATAAGGCGGCTATGGAGGCTAAGCCGCCTCCTCAATATTCTGTGTATCACTACTATACTATATTAAATAGTCAGCATTCAGCATATTTTTTGCACCTTCCTTCCTTTCAATCTACATTATATAATATAATTTATTAATTACGATAGAAGGTATATACATTTACTGCTTACTGCATTTCATTCATTTCAAGATTTAATATCAACAGTGGAAACGCTGCAGAGGCTTAAAACGGTATATTTTCAACGTTCATTATGCCAAGTATGCCATGCCACAGAAAAGCAAACAACGGTGCGAATACTGCGAATAAATACTTTATTGCAATAGAAAAGGAAAACACATGTGAATGGCAACACCGATTGAACCTAGCTGCTCGGTTCAAAGCATACGATATTCGACCTTATTTATTCTATTGCAGTGCACGTATCAAGCCAACAACACCGAGAATATAGACTGAAGCGTGATTAATCGTGGTGATCAGTTTGTTCTCAATTTTACGCTGGTGCGGTGATTTTTAATTTATTTTGGTCCCGTATTGTTTTCAAAATGAATTCGGTTACTGAAGTTAATTTAAAAAATTTCAATGGTGACTTAGTGGAATATTTGTTATCCCATAACTTTAGTGCACTAATTTATGACGATAAAATTTCAATAAAAGCATTGCGACCTACCCCGGAATTAAACAATTTGGTACAGCGTAACAAACAACAGAATCGCGGTTTTGATATCAGAAATTATGAGAGACATCCTTAGCTATAACCGGATCGCAGGTAAAAAATTAATCATTTTGTTGGCAGTGTACTTTTTACTAGGGAAAATCTCTGTTTGGGGCCGCTTAGGATTTGAAGATTTAAAAAATTTATCACGTTCTCTGGAAAGGCACGAAAAATCCCAGGAACATCTCGTGTCGCGGATCAAGGTAGACACTCGAAAGTAAAAACAATTTTTTTCCCAAAGAAGTTAATATTTTAGGGTGCTTGTTTTACTTTGATTTTCTTTAAATTATAAGGCGGTTGACCTTGAAATCCTAAAAATTTTCGCCTATGGTGTATTTTTTAACACTTCTTGTAGCCTCCTCAAACAAACAGCTCACGAGCCGCCACTGATATATATATATATATATATATATATATATATATGGGCTTATGATTTGTGTATTGTCACCCTTACATCATATCTTACTTGGGATTTAAACTCTCTCGGGTGATTTGAGACGCTATATCCAAGAGCACAAAAAGTATTTCCAATTTATTCACGAGAAAATCGAATTGAACTAGGAAAATACAATTGATAACATTTGTCTCAGTATCCTCCCCTTCTAACCCAAGGTGCGGTCTACGCTGAGTAAACATTTCACGCAAGAGTGTCGCTTCGTTTGACGTTCCCGACAGCTCTATGAAAAGGAATAACAAGCTCAGGTTCGAAGAAATAAAATATTCCAAAAATAGTTCACTATGGAAATGAATGGAAGCAGCTGGCGAAGTTAGATAGTCAATGAGAATATTGTTGAATGTATGTGAAAGAGCTTTCACAGTATAATGTACGAAAGGATCAAGTCGAATGACTTATTCACTATTGATGCATTTGTAGTAGGAATTGCCTTAAATGTTTTGACACTTTGTGATGTCACAGTTTTATAATGATACTAGATGCCCAGTGTATCTAATAATTATTTATGTACCAAGTGCGTTATATAAATCCTAACGCCCGGAGGATAACATTCGGCCCGAGGGCCTTTGGCCCGAGAGATGAATGTTAGGTCATCCCTAATTAAGGCCTTCTACTTACCATTACTTCATGCTCAACAGTCTCATACAGTGTACCAACTTTGGTATTTTTAAGTTGAAGGGATGCAAAGAAATTAAATTCTCTCAAAATTTTTTGCCCTACTTTGAGACCCTATAACTCCTCAGGGATGCAACGTATAGAGGTAAATTGCCCCCAATCGTCATATTTTGGGCTCCCCTATACGCCTCTGCTGTGTGTCGGTTCTGATGCGGGACACCATGTATATAGTATATTATATAATAAGTTATTTCCCGAAATGAACTGAAATTTTCATTACTGTACCGTAATAAGTTATTTATTTCCATATGCTTCAGGTGCTAACTGTACCCTCCTTCCGTGGATTGATTAATTTTGTAATTAAAGCTGCAGTTCCGAATAGCTCTGAAATCTATACTAAAATAAACAAGACAAAAATTTATTCAAAAAAAGATATATATATATATATATATATATATATATATATATATGAATATATAGATATATAGATATATAGATATATAGATATATATATATATATATTATTATATATTATTATACTATATATATTCTATAATATCAATCTTATATTATCTATATATCTATATAAATATATATTTATACACACATATATATATATATATATATATATATATATATATATATATTGGTTATTTATGTACCAAGCGCGTTATATAGATCCTAACGCCCGGAGGGTAACATTCATCCCTCGGGCCAGAGGCCCTCGGGATGTTGCCTGATGGGCGTAAGGATCTAGTAACGCACATGGTGTATACAAGATTTCATTTTTCACGAAAAAATTATTTCATTATAATGAAAAATCGATTTTAAAATCGGTTCATTGCTCCTATACTTTCCATTTTCCCTCTCATAGTAGGCATGTCATTTGTCGATATTTTGTTTTGTTTGTATGTATTTCAAGTTTGAGAATATTTTTCTCATCATATTTAGTGAATAAAAAAAAATGAAACTGAATTTGCCCAAGAATATCATAGAGAATGCAGCCAAAGCTGCGAATATTTCATTGCCGGAGAAATCCAACCACTTATGAAGTATTTAATCAACGGAAGTTGCTCCACTTCTTCTCGTACAATGAGCGGGCGTTATAATACATAATGCCCTTTCATAACGCCTTAGGGCATAATGAGTATATTTATAGCAACCGTATCTAAGGTAAAATCAACAAATAATATACAAGTGAAAATAAAATTATTTGATGGCCTAGGAACGAGAAATAGGTATTAACTATTCTTCAGAAACTAGGAAGTGGTAGGAATAATTAGATTTCGTGATTGACTCTAAAGATATTGACATTAAATTAATATATCACCCTCAATATACGTTATAATATGTCACTTGAATAGAAACTCGTATCATTGTATAGAGAAGATTATATAACTCATGTTTGAATGAGCCAATAGAATCCGTGAATTTTGCATAACGACGTAGTATAGATAAGTGAATATACCCTTGACGACGTGATATAATCGTTTTGGTGTTTCGCCTCGTGTCAAAATGTGAATATTTTCATATTGACGGTGTTTTGACGTTTGTCAAAAAAAATTAATATTTTTTATTCGTTATATAATCGTAACGAATACCACTCGAACAATCGAAAATAATCGATTTTACTGACCTCGTCACTCGGCGTATTATTTTAAAACACCACTCGAGCTGCGCTCTCGTGGTGCTTCGCAAAATACGTCTCGTGACTCGGTAGTATAATCGATTATTTTCGATGCTCTTGTGATATTATTACTGATTATATAACTCATGTATGAATAAGCCAATAGAATCCGTGAGTTTCGCCTCGTGTCAAAACGTGAATGTTTTCATATTGACGGTGTTTTGACGTTTGTCAAAAAAAAATTAATATTTTTACTCACAATCGATCGGTAATCGATGATTTTCTAACCTTCATAACAGTCGGGAAGCGCTTCATTACGTACCTCATACATTCCCGGCTAGTGAATCTCACTTTCCCGGCTAGCAAATGTCACTTTACCGGCTAGCTTGTGTCACTTTACCTACTAGCATGGAAATAATTAATCAGAATTAAGTCGATATTTATTTAATATAAAAAGAAAAAAAACCATTTGGAATTATAAATATTAATAGTTACATTCGAATTATGATTACTATTGACCCTTAAAGCAAGACCTTGTTGCTTAAAGTTATGAGTTTCTGAATTCGATGATGATGCCAACGTTCTAGGATTTTCAGCATGAGACAACATATTAGCTATTTTTACTTGTCCATGCAAAGAATTCTCCACATAACCTTCAGCCACGGTACTAGATTTCCACCCCCCTAATCTCTTCAACTGTAGAATGTCTCCACCTGTATTTGCTAATAATGTCGTCGAAGTACGTCTGAAACAATGTCCTGTGAACCCATTAACATTTTCTAGTTTTAAAAAGGTTGCAATTTTTTTGGGAAAACTTCCGATAGAATTATGCTCAAAAGGCTGTCGTGTAACTTTGCCAAACCTCATTTGTAAGAACAACCTTTTCCAGTCGATGTTGTTGTGCATGTCACAGTATTGTTTCACTACTTTCATCCATTCTTGTTTGGAAACGCGAGGAATAGGTTTTGGTTATAGGAATCGTTATTATAATCCGATTTCCTAAAATTTCCAAATCATTTATTTTCATTTTTAGAAGTTCATCACACCTGCTAGCTCCGGAAATGCCAATAATCAAAGCAACCTAAAAGAAATTTGCACTTTAACATTTTCAATATGCACTAAAGAAATTAAAATGTTACCTTTTGAGGAAGTTATTCTATCGGAGCATCGTTTAGAAATTTATCGATGTTTGCTTCGGAAAGAACACTTAACTTTTTAGCTTTGTATCCCACATTCTGCCTTTTCAAGTATAAGTAATATTTGCATAATTACTGATATCAACATTATGCCTAATATTTAATAGTGTTCGTAGCATCGAGTACCTTGACCATAATGTACTGGCTTTATTCTGATTACTCAGTTCACCAAAATAGGCAAGGAGCACAGTCTCGTACGTTTCGTACGTATTCACATACCTTCCTCTGCTTTTCACAGGAATAAGGCCTTCGGATGCTAGTTCTGCAGCTACTCGAAGTTCTGGTGGTGTGGATTCAAATTCGCAGTCAGACATTTTTCGTTAATATTGTCAAAAATTGAATTGTGAATTATGACCCAACTGTCAGATCGAATCTATGGTTGAATCAACTAACTTTTTATGTTGCCTAATTAATATACAAGTAATAATTATTATCAGAACTTGATTATGAATGTGATAGATTGTGAGTAAAATAGTATACAAACCTCGGGGAAAATCATTCCAGCCTCACGTCTGCAGCACACCCATAGAGATATTACAGATAGAGGCGACAAGCCATAGGCCGCTCTGTAAGTGGCAACGTCAGTCTCGAATCTCAGTGGGAGCGAAAGAGAGAGACGATCGCAGAGTTTTTCTGTCCTTGTCAAACGTATCAGACGTAAACATAGACAGACGTAACTGTCAGATTCTAACCTAACCTTCAGATTCTCTCTCTCCCTCACCCGAGCTGACAAGTTTCAGGCTGGCTTGTCGCCTCTATCTGTAATATCTCTATGAGCACACCTCGGTGCTGCGCACCTCGGTATGCTACCTTGCCGTTCGGCTGTAATAGATCACTTCCCCGCTCGGTATGTAGGCCAAGCTACAGAGATTTTTTCATGTAAAAAGTGTTAGAAGAAAACCAGCTCCGCCATTGTGTGTAAAATAGTGCCACATGATATAGTGATATGTTTTTCACTCGACTTTATTATTTATGTCTTTGTTATTAACAATTTTATGCAAATTAGTTTTTTGCTTATAAAATTGAAACTATCAGAGTAATCGTGATGATGTCAATAGACTTATTGTAGAAAATGAAAAGACGAAAAAAATGAGAGGTCGGACGACTCGATCAGACCCTTAGTCTAAGGGAAAATTGGAAAAAACGGTCTAAAATGCAGTTTTTTCAAAAGTTGATAACTCGGTTATTTTTTGAGTTGTGGCGTACATCCTCCGGTTAGTATTATTTATCAATATGAACTTCATTTGTGCGAAGATCAGTAACTGTCCGATGCATAGCTTTTGATCTGTGGCCATTTGATTATGTTACTATGCAATTTTCCAGCAGACCTGAATGCGACAGGTATGGTCTGATTTCAATTTACTAAAAAGATTTTGAAAGTAGAATTCTCATAGTTCAAAACGTTCATCTTGGTTTTCCATAAAAACGCTGAGAAATATGTTAAAAATAAAGCTGAACATGACGAAAAACGGCCGAGCGCGTGAGAGTAGTTGAAGAGTGGGGGTAGAGAAGCAGGAAAGGAGAAGTATGACATCCGAAAGCGTTGGCATTTTGAACGTGACAGTAATTTCTAAACGTTGTCAGATAATAATTGTAAACCCCCACTCTTCAACTACTCTCACGCGCTCGGCCGTTTTTTGTCATGTTCAGCTTTATTTTTAACATATTTCTCAGCGTTTTTATGAAAAACCAAGATGAACGTTTTGAACTATGAGAATTCTACTTTCAAAAGCTTTTTAGTAAATTGAAATCAGACCATACCTGTCGCATTCAGGTCTGCTGGAAAATTGCATAGTAACATAATCAAATGGCCACAGATCAAAAACTATGCATCGGACAGTTACTGATCTTCGCACAAATGAAGTTCATATTGATAAATAATACTAACCGGAGGATCTACGCCACAACTCAAAAAATAACCGAGTTATCAACTTTTGAAAAAACTGCATTTTAGACCGTTTTTTCCAATTTTCCCTTAGACTAAGGGTCTGATCGAGTCGTCCGACCTCTCATTTTTTTCGTCTTTTCATTTTCTACTATAAGTCTATTGACACCATCACGATTACTCTGATAGTTTCAATTTTATAAGCAAAAAACTAAAAAATGCGATTTTTTGCATAAAATTGTTAATAACAAAGATATAAATAATAAAGTCGAGTGAAAAACATATCACTATATCATGTGGAACTATTTGACAAACAATGGCGGAGCTGGTTTTCTTCTAACACTTTTTGCACAAAATGCTCACTCTAAATCTCTGTAGCTTGGCGTAATGTAATATACTATTTATTCGTTATATAATCGTAACGAATACCACTCGAGCAATCTAAACAATGCGAAACACGTCTCGTGGCTCGGAAGTATAATCGATTATTTTCGATGCTAACTGATTAAATTCAAATTTGGCAAATATACGTAAACCTTATTAATGAATAAAAAAATAATCAATTAGAAATGGCGATCTAATGGTTTTTTCTGTAGTTATTCAACCATATAGGCATTCAAAAATTATTAGGATTGTACATGACGTTAGCCACGGAAAATTATAGGAAAGTCCAATTACGGTATGCTATAATTCATTCGATTTTCGACAACAAATCCTACACGATATGATAGAAATGGGTTTTTCGAACAGTGATGAAAATTAATGGCTGATAGGGAACAGAGGATATTCGCTCATGTCATTCTCAATTATTATTTTCCTTAATTTACCGCAAAATCCCCTAAAAGTTGTACCTATGCCAACACAAAAAAGGATAAATTTCATATCTTGGCCAAAGATCTTCACATTACTTTACCATTAAACTACTGTTTTTCAAAGGTGTTTCTTCGATCAGTAAAATTATACGAAGTGGCTTCGAATTATAGGCAAATATAAAAGAGAGATTGGAATAGTTAATAGGCGTGACGAAAGATTTTGAAATACTCTTCCGTAATGTGTATACACATTTACTATTTACAAAAAAACCTTTATTTGGGTAATAAACTTAAGTTCAACGAAGGTTAAAGCCATTTTCTAATATTTTTTGAATAGTGCGCGCAAACAGCTCGCAGATGTCATGGCGTCGGTCTGACGTCACGCTTAGGTAAACATGTCATTGTGTCTATGCGTGACGAAGATAGTAAACAAAACAACAAATTAATTCCTGTGATAAAAATGAATTCCAAAAATTATGAGTGGTGTGCGGTACCGCAGTGTAAAAACACATCAATAAGAACACCGAACAAAGTATTTGCACATGCTCCAAACAAGAAAATAATAAGAGATAAGTGGTTGAAGCTCGCACGTCGAAACCCGAACGATATATATATATATATATATATATATATATATATATATATATATAATATTATTATATATATATATATATATATATATATATATATATATATATATAATCTTCTGATAATTATTAGCAATAACAGGCTTGTTGAATCTTAAAAAACTCGATTTTATTAAAAAGTTGACGTTTCGCCACGACATTCGTGGCTTTATCAAAACTTTTGAAAAAATTGAAATTTCTTTGACATTTATTGATTTGAAAAAATTTGAATAGAAACAGACTACTCTGTTTCACTAAAATTTTTCGGCTGTGGCCGTTCTTTGTTATTTATTACGTGCTATTCAGTCCAATATTAACATTCAAATCTGTTGATATTAGATGGTAAGGGAAACCACAGAAACCTTCACCCACGTAATGTTCGAAATAGGTTCAAATTATTTTGATTTTGAAGAGTCAGAGAATAGGGTACTATTTATCTTTTTTTCAAAAATTTCTCATTGCGGCTGTGGCCGTCTTCAGTTATTAATTACGTGCTATTTAGTACAATATAAACAGACAGGTCTGTTGATATTAATAATGCTAATAATTATCAGAAGATTAGAAATAGTTCACAGGCAACAACAATTCGAATAAATAAATAAATAAATAAATATATATATATAAATATATATATATATATATATATATATATATATATATATATATATATATATATATATATATATATATATATATATATATATATATATATATATATATATATATATATATATATATATATATATATATATATATATATATATATATTTGCTCTGGACTAATGTTGCACTTTACTGTACAAATTTAATTTTTCTTTTCCGTTTCATTTGCATATAACTGATTGCATCATCCCCATATGATGGTCTTGAAGACCTGAAATAATTGAATTTAATTAGAACAAATACATACACATTGACTTGGTGATTTACCAGATTTTAAGTGTTTACTATGAGGAAGAATACCACTAGTACTAGTAGGTATTTATTAGTTACAGAAATTTAGTAGTTTTATCGGGTCTTAACATGGTATTAACAAAATAGTAACTTAAAAGCTGTGAGGGAGTTAACATCAAAAAGTTTATTGTAGAAATAACCTATTAAAGTAAAATAAACTCGCATGAGTTCAAAACGGGTTTGATAATATCTAAATTGGTTGTATCTAGGGCAAAGATAAATACAAAATTTACATACAAGGAAGTTCTCGCGTTTCTAAAGTCAGAAGAGCAAAATTCTTCATTTGTTGCGAGGGAATCGCCCAACATTAAAACATCAATCCTGGGCAAATTTGAGATATTTGCCTTACCAAATCTTGGTTCCATTGTTATAGTAGAGTGGAGTCGATAAACCACACGTAAAATAATAAAAAATCAATCCAAATGCGTGATCAGTAGTATTCACAACAACAAAACACAGCGAATGAGAGTATTGACAGCGGAGTTTACCTAAGCGTGACATCATTCAGTTTATTTTTTCAGTTAAAATGGCCCATTGCAGTATTTTAATGTTCTATTTTATTGAAAATCTTAATAATCTGAAATTTTTAAATGAAACTAAAGCAGTGTTTTAAATTTTTTTTAATATGAATTTTCCCCTAAAACCATTGAATCGACGTTTTTTTGATACTGTCATCATGCCTATTGGAAATAATATCCTTATATACTCTAAAATGCGAATAAATGTAAGATAAGTGATTGAGAAAAATTAATTTCTGAACACATTGAAGGAAGAAATATAGGTGTATGTTTAGATATGCTGGTGTACCTCAGAGATCTTTCATTTCCCCACCCTATTGGACTAAAATGGCTTTAAAAATTAAAAGGAATCCCTAATTATATCATTTCATTTACACAATGCTTAATTGCTGATAAATCATATCGAAACATATCTTCCAAAACACCCTTTGAAGGAGAATTGAAAAAAATTTTTCAATAACTTGTCACAAACCTGATATACTATATTAGGTATATGAGGGTAAATACAATCGCCACCCAGGGCCGTATCCAGGGGGGAGCCAGAGAGGGCTGAGTCCCCTCTGGCATTATCTAAGCCCCCTCTAGAAAAGATACCAGAATTATTACAAACCAAAAATGTTTATATCTGCGTTGAAACATAAAACTAGCCTAGTTACAAACAAATCTACCTAATTGTAGAACTGACTTAAAATTATTTATTTGTGGCATCTTTTAATCCGCTAAACATGTTGACGTTTTTTATCCTAAAATCAAATAGCGAAAAATGAGCGGCTACTATCTGGGATGCCAGATTTTTCAGAGCCGTGTTGCACTTTAGACGCTAATTTGTCGCCCAAAAGCGCAACCGTGGTTGCGACATGTTAACCGGGAAACATTGGTAACAATTATTTTTCATATAAAATTCACTTATTCTAGGAGTTATTTCATACGTATTTTGCTGCTAATTTGTCGCCCAAAATCGCAATCATGATTATTTTCGCAACTGCACGAAAAAATAGTGCACCCAACATGTTGCCTACTATAGGTACTTTCGGGACTTTTTACTTAAATTACTATTATAATCAAAACCACGATTCTGTTACAAATATCTTTATTTTTATATAAACTGTCTACAGGACATCATTACATCATCATCATCTTTGTCTGTGCTTGAAGTTGTGGATTGGTTCTGCTACTGATACATATCAGAATTAAATTTTGCATACATAGCTTTGCTAGGCTCAAATTATTTACAGCATCCCATTTATTTTGAAGTGAGATTTAATAGACACAACTGAATTTAACATTTTTAGTATCATTTTATTTCGAATTTTACATTTAACAATATTAATCAATGAAATATCCTTTCCACGAATGAATTGGATGACGGTAACCTTAGAAGAGTAAATGCAAATAGAGCTCAATCATCAAACATGAATTTGTAGTCTGCATTTTTTAAATCTATAATCTTCCTCCAAAAAATGGCTCTATGATATAAACGTCTATAGATATATTTATTTGTTTATATTTAATGATGAAAGTACATTTCTATTTTTTTAATATTTTTTATATCTATTAGTTTCATTTATTTAGAGTTTGCTAGGAGAGATTTTTTATTTATTATTTTTATTAGAATAAATTTTTTTATTTTTCCAAAATGTTTTTCAATTAACATTCGTTTTCCAGTATACACTTCTAGGTAAAAAGACAGAAAGAGATAAATATTCCTATCTTTTTTCACGTATATTTATTTTAATACTATGTAAAAAACAAGCCCCCCAAGAATTTGTTCAGCCCCCTCTAGAAACCAGTACTGGTTACGGCCCTGAATCCACCACCTCTTTGAGAAAGGTTTGCAACAGAGTTCTTCAAGTCAATGAACAATGAATCAAGTATAGTAGTGAATTTTTATTTTAATCAAGAATGTATGTATTGGTTAGGATCTTACCTCTACATCTCTATTCAATGTTAAGCTGCATATTTGCCATTATTACACTTCAATTGTTAATTATCATTTCATATTTAACGTTTATATTTTTATTTGTACCTAATGATTTGCGCTTAATTTCAATTTTGTTCAGTTACTGATTCTATATTGTTTTGTACTTCATTTTACATTTGGTTGTTCTATTCCATCAATTATTCAATCTATAAATTTTTCCTTTTTTCTATTTTGTTTATTTGTTTTATTTTTTATAATTTATGGTTGAGTAAGAATAGCTTTGCTAAACTTCGTCTCTGACTATTTTAATCACTCAATGTGAACAATTTCAATAGTCATTATTATTATTATTATTTAGAAAAGTCATCTACCGTTGTAAATTCCAGTGCCTCTTCAACTGATACTGGATACTCTGCAGTCTGCACCCTCCATGTCTATACTCTTATACCGCAGTGTTGAACTTCTGAACGATTCTCAATTCTATATTCCATTCGAATGCAAATGCATCACAATGCCCGGTGTTTTGAATCTAGTGGAATCTGAATGTGTCACTCCTTCCTCATGAATAATTCAAATCAGTCAGTTGAAAATCGCGACTGACTTAAATTGATACCGGATGGTCGCCACCAGTATTTTAATGCCAGTGATGTATTATACACTTCGGTGACAACTTTTGTGAATTATATTTTATTGGGTAGTATAGAAATTTCTATGTTATTTGTTTGAGGTAAATATATCCCATGTAGGTATATATTGAAAAGTTTTTTATGGTATTTTAAAATAGCATTTAATTTATATTGAGAATATTATTTCGATATAATTTCCAAGTTTTTCAACATGTGATAAGGAACAATTCCAAGAAAATATTATTAGTGAATTTTTCATTTTCTTCATTCGTCTTTTTGTTGCATATACTCCTCAAAATTTCAATAAATAAGAAACTAATTGAGCTCGAAATCATTATCAAAACTTTTGAAAAAGTTATGTTGTCAGAAAAATAAAGAAAAAAATTAAGGGGTGGACTACCCTTAACATTTAGGGGGATGAAAAATAGATTTTGTCGGATTCTCAGACCTAACCGATATGCACACAAAATTTCATGAGAATCGGTCGAGTCATTTTGAAGGAGTTTAACAAATAAAAAATAAGGGTTGATCGTAGAAGGGTGAAAATTTAGCATTGTATGTATTTTTGTATGCTGTATCATAAAAAAAAAATTTATCTAAAAAATAAAATAAAAAATTTAGGGGTGGACTACCCTTAACATTTAGGGGGATGAAAAATAGATGTTGGCCGATTCGCAGATCTACTCAATATGCTCACAAAATTTCATGAGAATCGGTCAAGCCGTTTCGGAGGAGTATGGGAACGAACATTGTGACACGAGAACTTTATATATAAGATATATAAATGATAATTTCTTGGATAAAGGTCCACTACCTTATAAAAATCTAAAATTTAGGGCCGAGTTTCCCTAAATTTTAGATTCTCAAATATACATATATATATATATATATATATATATATATATATATATATATATATATATATATATATATATATATATATATATATATGCATATATGTTTATATAGTTGTATATATTCACCAAAGGTTTTAGGTAGTAAACATTATTTAAACAATATTTTGAATTAATACTATATCTAGTTTTTAGCAGGTTTTCACTTTGAAAACCTGCTTATTAAAATGGGTGCAATTAGCAAAGTCGGAACTAGGACCAAGATAGTTTTTCGTTTCATGAGTTTTTATGATGCTTGGCACCAAAAACTCAATTTCATATATCTCTATATATATATATATATATATATATATATATATATATATATATATATATTTATATATATATATATATATATATATATATATATATATATATATATATATATATATATGTATGTGCTTATGTATTTTAGCGTTGTTTACACGATAACGGGCGCAATTTTGGAGCAATAGGGTTGAAAGTTTGTGATGAATAGGTAGTTTCGTATGATATCTTGGATGGGATTGTTTTTAGTTTGAATTGGTTGGGGGGTTGACCCCCTGGGGGGAAAATAAATATTGTTTACACGATAACGGTCGCAATTTTGAAGCAATAGGGTTCAAAGTTTGTAAATAGGTAGTTTCGGATGATATCTTGGATGGGATTGTTTTTAGTTCGAATTGGTTGAGGGGTTGACCCCCCTGAGGAGGAAATAAATTTTGTTTACACGACAGAAGGCGCAATTTTGTAGCAATACGGTTGAAAGTTTGTATCTAGGTAGTTTTGTATGATATCTTGAATAGGATTCGTTTGGTTCGAATTGGTTGGGAGATTGACCCCCTGGGGGAAGAAATAAATCTTGTTTACATGATAAAGGGCGTAATTTTGGATCAATAGGATTGAAAGTTTGTGAGTACGTAGTTTCGTATGATATATTGAATGGGATAGGTTTTAATGCGAATTGGTTGGGGGGTTGACCTTCCAGGGAAATAAGTCTTGTTTACACTGTAGAAGGCGCGATTTTGGTACCATAGGATTGAAACTTTGTAGGTAGGTAGTCTCGTACGGTATCTTCGATGGTATTCATTTCTATATGAATTCGTTGGAGGGTTGACCCCTCGGAGGAGGAAATAAATCTTGGTTACACGATAAAGGGCGCAATTTTATAGAAATAGTGTTGAAAGTTTGTGAGTACGTAGTTTCGTATGATACTTTGGATGTGATTGGTCTTGGTACGAATTGGTTAGGGGGTTAATCCCCGGGGAGGAAATAAATATTGTTTACACATTAGAGAGCGCATTTTTTTAAATTTGGAAAAAAAATCATAATTTATTGAATACATTTTTCAAACTGGATACGTCATGAAAACCTGCTCTTCTAATGCAGCTCGCTTCGATAGAGTTTTTTTAATTTTTTTTGTAATGAGTAGTAATCATTAACATTTTAATATATATATATCAAATAAGACAAACAAATTATTTGTCCGATCCGCATATGGAAGCAGCCGTTGACACGTGAAGAGCACTGAGTCCGAAACACGTGTCAACAGCTGCTTGCGTATGCGGATCAGACCAATAATTTGCTTCCCTTATTTGATATATATATATATATATATATATATATATATATATATATGTATATATATATATATATATATATATATATATATATATATATATAATCAAAATTGCTTTGATTCTTTCGAATTGTTTGAGACAGTAACGAATTTCGTGAGGTCAAATAAAAATAAAAATTGATGAATAAGTAAAAATACGGCATAGGCAAGAATATATGCATGTATTATATGTGTATATTTCAACTATGGATCTGAACAGATTTCCGGTTTGCATTTTAACCAAGCGTCTCCGTTTTCTACTTATAGATTCTTCAAGATATGATGATCGAAATAGACTACGATGCTGACGGCACCGTTTCCCTAGAGGAATGGAAAAGAGGTGGCTTGACCACCATTCCCCTCTTGGTTCTTCTGGGATTAGATCAGAACGTGAAGGAGGATGGTAATCACTTATGGAGATTGAAACATTTCAACAGACCGGCATATTGCAATTTATGTTTGAACATGCTGGTTGGCCTAGGAAAGAAGGGTCTCTGTTGTACCTGTAAGTAGTCAATTACTTCACGAAACTCAATTTCTTCAAAACTATTAAAATAGAAGTCTCCTATGAACTTTTATATAATTGAAAATTGACGATCACAGGTATAAACAAATCGATTAGATATATATATATATATATATATATATATATATATATATATATATATATATATATATATATATATATATATATATTATATATATATATATATATATATATATATATATATATATATATATATATATATATATATATATATATATATATATATATATATATATATATATATATATATATATATATTATATATACTGTAAAAAGACATTATTGGGGTTTCTGGTTCAGTCAAACCACTGACAATGACGATTATATATTTATATTAAAATTAAATTTCGGTCATTCATTTGACCTTTATCTAAAATATAATAAAATAGGGTGTATTGAATCATAAGTGATATTTTACATTTCACTCTCTTCAACTGAAACGTGGTTAAGACAGTCTCAAATTCTAAAGCTTGGCGAGGAATGAAAATTGTCACTTGAATTCTCCCTATGAAAGTAGTCGATACACCCTCTTTTTCAAACTAAAATTATATATATATATATATATATATATATATATATATATATATATATATATATATATATATATATATATATATATATATATATATATATATATATATATATATATATAGGTATATATATTTAATGAATATATAAGAGTATGAAGTGATATTTTGGAAAACAAAATATGAATTCATTGATCCATGAAACAACAATTTCGTAGAAATATAAAATAAAAAATTTCAGAGAAAGAACCCCCAACCAATTTATATCGAAATAAACAAGATTTATTTCCTCTCCTGGGGGTCAACCCCTCAAACAATTCGTACCAAAACCAATCCCATTCAATATGTCATACGAAACTACCTAGTCACAAACTTTCAATCCTATTGCCTCAAAATGACGCCCTTCATCTAAACATTATTTATTTCTTCGCCCAGGGGGTCAACCCCCCAACCAATTTAATCCTAAACCAATCCCATCTAAGATATCTTTCGAAAATACCTACTCACAAGTTTTCAACCCTATTACTCCAAAATTGCGAGCTTTATCATGTAAACGAGATTTATTTCTTCCTCCGGGGGATCAACCCCTCAACCAATTCGAACCAAAAACAATCCCATACAAGATATCATACGAAACTACCTATTCACCAAGTCTCAACCCTATTTCTCCGAAATTGCGCCATGTATCCTGTAAACAATATTTATTTTTTCCCAGGGGGTCAACCTCCAAACAATTCGAACCAAAAACAATCTCATCCAAGATATCATACGAAACTAACTATTTACGAACTCTCAACCCTATTGCTACAAAATTGCACCATTTATCCTGTAAACAAGATTTATTTCCCCCCAGGGGGGCATCCCCCCAACCAATTCGAACGAAAAACAATCCCATTCAAGATATCATACAAAACTACCTATTTAGAAACTTTCAACCCTATTGCAAAAATTGCGCTAAAATACATAAGCTCTTACATACATACCTACATACAAACATATATATATATATATATATATATATATATATATATATATATATATATATATATATATATATATATATATATATATATATATAATAATAATAATTTTATTCAATCAATAATCATGTACAGAATCGATTACATTAACAGAAATAAGATTTTCAAGAAAATATAATACACCAAAAAAAAAAACCAATGACTAATGAATGAATACAATACGTAATTTCAACTCAATTATATCAATTGCTACAAATAAATACTATTCGGCTCATGTAAGTTCTTCAAGGAACTTGAGTATGAGTTCTGTGTGTGGTACTAAAAAAATCAATTAAACTTCTGATTAAATAAAGTTACAAATGAATCGAATCAACAATAAGAGACAATACAATTACATAGAAACATTAATTCAAAATATTTTATGAATAACACGTCTTCCACATTTCAGTATCCAGTTTTGTGAATTCCGCTTCAGAGAGTGGTAGCTTTGATTCTGTTTAAGACATGTTGGTATCATGTTGTATATAGTTGGAACCATGTAGAGTAGACTTTTTCTTACATTGCTCTTTACAATTTTATGAAGTCGAACACACAGGTGTGAAATTTGTCTAGTGTTATGGCCTGACGTCAAATAGACCAGTTTAGATTTGTTTACACTAGTAAAAAGAATATATATATATATATATATATATATATATATATATATATATATATATATATATATATGTATGTATATATATATATATATACCTATATTTATATATATATATATATATATATATATATATATATATATATATATATATATATATATATATATATAGAGGGAGAGAGAGAGAGAGAGATATGAAATTGAGAATAATAAAAAGTCATGAAACGAAAAACTATCTTGGTCCTAGGTTCAACTTTGCTAATCGCACCCATTTTAACAAGCAGGTTTTCAAAGTGAAAACCTGCTAAAAAAATGTTCGTTAATAGAGAAAATGGACTTTGGAGAAAAAACATTAAGGGCAGGTTATTGAAGTGGTATTTTCAATTTGATTATTTAAAAGTTCTTGGAATACATTATGTTTTGAATATATAAAATATAGGGAAATAAGTCAAGTCAATCTGGTCATTTAGCAAGACATTACCGTTTGCATTATGTTTGAGATAGAAAATTTTTAATTGTTCTAATAATTCAATTTCTCCCCTTTCGGCAATTTGTACATAATTTGGAAATTATCTATTTGTGGATACGGGTGGTATTTTTAGAGGCAATGGTTTGAAAACTGTGAATCTGTTTTATTTTTCAGAAAATATTGTTGGTGTTCTTTAAATCTTGTTTTAAAAAATCGACCTGTCGAACCTGTATAAACTTCTCTACTTACATGACAAATCAAATTCTGAACCTTCTAATTCTAATAATGTCTAAGTGACATCTTTGGTACTAAATGAAGATCCTGAGAGTTTCGTTTTAGATTTGAAAGAAATTTCGATATTATGTGAATGTAATATTGAAATTACTTTCGAACTTAAAACAAAACTCTTAATATTTTTATTCAATGCCAAAGGTGCCAACTGATGATCTTTTGGCCAAAATTGCAATAGCAGTTCGTATTTTTAAAAATTACTTATTAAATAATAAACATAGTATAATCAAGTTTTCTTTGTGTTCATCCTGATATTTATCACGATTGATCAAATCAACTATTAAATAAATCATCATCCATAACATTGCATAGATTTTCAATAAAACATTCAACAGAGGAATGACGAAAAAAAGTAGAAGTAATCAACGTAACTTCTTTCGAAGAAAAACAAGAGAAAAAATCGAAGATTACTTCTTCTTTCATATATAATATTTATGTAGTAAAATATGACGTTTTGTTTTCTTTTATTTCAGTCTGTAAATTCACCGTGCATGAAAGGTGCGTTCATAGAGCACCAGCTAGTTGTATAGCGACCTACGTTAAAAGTAAAAAAAGTTCTCAAGCGTTAAACCATTTCTGGGTCGAAGGAAACTGTCATGGAAAATGTGCCAGATGTCGGAAACCCGTCAAAGGAGGGATCACAGGACTGCATTGTCGATGGTGTCAAATAACTGTGAGTTATAAAAAATTTAATAATAATAATCCATCCTTATTTAAAATGAAAGTGTAACAACCATAAAATGTAATACACAATGAAATGAAACTACGCCAAAACAGTATCTTAAAAGGACGGATTCTTCATTTCATATTCCATGAACTCCTTAAATACATATGGTTCAATCTTCAAAAAGCATCTCATGTTTAAATTTTTGAAGTGAAACTTCTTTGCGCGAGTAAAATTTTTACGGGTGAAACGGATATGGGACGTTTTTGTCCGAGAAGAGGGAGAGAGCGATCGAGACCGATTGAGAGAGAGTGAGAAATGGCGAACGTAGCATGAAGCACATAGCCATGGAGCAAGAGGAGGGACAGAGCGAGTGAGAGAGAGAGAGAGAACGAGAGAGAAAAGGAGATCGAGAAAAAATGCATGCTATTTGTTGATGTATTCGTTTAGTCGTTAAATATTAGAACTTAAGATAGACCTTCTGTCGAATAATGTCTTGTACTGCAGTAAACGCAGATCTTTCATATTTATTTACATTATCATTAGTAGGTATACAGTGAATTGAATTTATAAATAAACATTTTGTGATAAATTTGTGAATTATCCTATACTAAGCAGTTGTTCAAAGTAAGAAATATATTATTAATATACTATTTTTCATAAAATATAAAATGAAAATATTTCATAAATTCTCTTTTTTAATTTGTGAAGAAAAGAAATTTAAAAATTAGTTTGCCAAAGAAGAGTCACTTCTGACATGTGTACTTTGTTCACACGCACTTTTTTCTCAGACTATTTACGTCCCTTATATTTGCCAAAATTTTATGGAAATATTTTATACACATAGAACACATGTGTATAAAATATTTCCATAAAATTTTGGCCAATATAAGGGCTTCGTTCTGTGAATAATAATCGGTTACTTCAATTGAGTGGTTCTGGTGTTATAGTCCGTTGATGTTTTTTGTTGAACTCGGTGTTTGTTGTTGAACACAAATACAAGGCATATATTATCAACCGGAAAATTGAAAGAAAAATTACCGTTTCTCTGTGAAAGATTGTATTCAGTATCTATATAGACCTAAGATGGCTTCTTTGAGATTTGGACATTGGCGTTTAAATAATTAATTTTTTATTAAAATTATATTTTCCGTTAGGTTTCGCTGCCTTTAGGATTCCTTTGTTTTTTATGAATTATCTATAAAATTCAACGCAAGTTATGCTAAACTTGGTTATGATTTGAATTTTTGCTTTTACATGCTCGAGTGTCAAACGGTTTGGCCTCTTAGACCAAATTAAGTCAGCCTGGGAAAATACCCTTTCCGTTGCCTTTTTGATACTGGTATTGAAGCCAAAAAGAAAATAACTTCTGAAGATTTACAAACAACAAAGTTAATCCATGTGAAAGAAGGTGTTAAATTTTCAATAATGGTAACCATTGTGAATGAATCGTCTTGGAGAGAAAATGGTTTAAATAAGTCCAATTTGCTATCCTTGAGTTTGTATTTAGTTTATGTGTAATGTGAAACATGTTTTTACCTACCACGCACAACAGTCTTTATTTATTATCATAACTTTATCATCGGGCAATTTTCTAAATAAGTTGCTACATGTGAATTTTAAAAATTCATCTTTAATCCTCTGCCCTCAATTTTTTCCCCTCAGTTCAACCATTATTTTGCGACCTATGAAACACAGCAATTTTTCGTTTTCAAGACACACCTACTACAGCATCCTGTAAGAATTTGATTGTATTTTGGTAAAAGGTCTGACTGGGTTCCGTTTGGTCAGAATTGAAGAGTTGGACATTGGTCTTCTCCCAATAATATAAAATGATCTAACAGTATATCGAAAGATTTGGTAGCACGTTAAACGGCAGGGAGAAGTGACAGGCATGTTGGTTTCATTTTACTAAGCAGCTATTTTGATACTGTGTTATTTTGAAAAAAATTATGTGATGCTAATTGATGGTTGATGATGGTTTTTAATAAATTTATTGATTTATCGGGACATCAGATGCAAATCGGGACGCGTCCCATGACCCCTAAAAATCGGGACGTCCCGCGCAAATCGGGACACCTGGCAACATTACTAGCAAGTGAAGCATGCTCCAATTTCCGTCCATTTCGAGGCCAAGCTTGATCTAACGATACCAAAAAATCTATGATCAAGTGTTATCAACTGCATTTTGTCCAAGATACAGAACAAATCGTGCGACACTGAAAAAGAACCCTCAGTGTGATTTCTTGCCCCAGGAAAGGCTCGGACCACCAAGTGTTATACATCATCAGAAATGTCGTGCCAAGATTTATCCAACTGTGTATGTGGGCCAAGCTACAGAGATTTTTTCATGTAAAAAGTGTTAGAAGAAAACCAGTTCCGCCATTGTTTGTAAAATAGTTCCATATGATATAGTGATATGTTTTTCACTCGACTTTATTATTTATAACTTTGTTTTTAACAATTTTATGCAAAAAATCGAGTATTTTTCAGTTTTTTGCTTATAAAATTGAAACTATCAGAGTAATCTTGATGGTGTCAAAAGACTAATTGAAGAAAATGAAAAGACGAAGAAAATGTGAGGTCAAACCGCCAAAATGAAGTTTTTCAAAAAATTCATAACTCGGTTATTTTTTGAGTTGTAGCGTAGAGTCTCCGGTCAGTATTAGTTATTAATACAAACTTTATTTATGCGAATAGCAGGAACTGTCCGATGCATAGCTTGCGATCTGTGGCCATTTGTATATTTTAATATGCAACTTTCTAGCAGACCTGAATGCGACAGGTATGGTCCGATTTCCATTTACAAAAAAAATTTTGAAAGTACAATTCTCATAGTTCAAAACGTTCATCTTGGTTTTACATAAAAACGCTGAGAAATATGTTAAAAATAAAGCTGAAAATGACGAAAAACGACCGAGAAATTACCGTCATGTTCAAAATGCCGACGCTTTCGAACGTCATGGTTCTCCTTTCTTGCTGCTCTATCCCCACTCTTCAACTACTCTCACACGCTCGGTCGTTTTTCGTCATGTTCAGCTTTATTTTTAACATATTTCTCAGCGTTTTCATGTAAAGCCAAGATGAACGTTTTGAATAATGAGAACTCTAATTTCAAAATCTTTTTTGTAAATTGAAATTAGACCATACCTGCCGCATTCAGGTCTGCTGTAAAATTGCATAGTAAAATATTCAAATGGCCACAGATCAAGAACTATGCATCGGACAGTTCCTGCTCTTCGCAAAAATAAAGTTTATATCAATAACTAATACTTACCAGAGGATCTACGCTACAACTCAGAAAATTACCGAGTTATGAAATTTTGAAAAAACTTAATTTTGGCCGGGTTTTTCCAATTTTCTCTCAAACTAAGGGTCTCATCGAGTCGTCCGACCTCTCGTTTTCTTCAAATTTTCATTTTCTACAATAAGCATCACGATTACTGTGATAGTTTCAATTTTATAAGCAAAAAACAGGCTATTTTTGCATACAATTGTTAATAACAAAGTTATAAATAATAAAGTCGAGTGAAAAACATATCATACATTACATAAAGTGAACAAGGAAAATTCTTTAATAATTTAAAAAAATTATCAAACAACTTTCCAAGGAAGCTGGTTATACGTATTCAGCAACGCAAAATCTGCATTCACAATCGAACGGTGAATTATAGAAATTATCAAGTCACCCCGACTCAAAATCTGCATACAGCTGTTTCGATCTTATTAGATCTCATCAGTGCAGCTTATTTGACTCGGAGTGAATTAAAAAATTTCTAATTGTTCCCCAATACAAATCGTGGTCAGTAACACTGGCTGGATAACAATCCAGAGCGCCATCCCACCAAAGATATTGGGAAACAACAATTCACCGCTTAGACTGAAAATGCAGAAATTCGTCGCTTAAACACGTACCTCCTGATATGAAGATATCTACTCGGTGAATTGTTGTTCAGGAGGTACGTGTTTAAGCGACGAATTTCTGCATTTTCAGTCTAAGCGGTGAATTGTTGTTTCCCAATATCTTTGGTGGGATGGCGCTCTGGATTGTTATCCAGCCAGTGTTACTGACCACGATTTGTATTGGGGAACAATTAGAAATTTGTTAATTCACTCCGAGTCAAATAAGCTGCACTGATGAGATCTAATAAGATCGAAACAGCTGTATGCAGATTTTGAGTCGGGGTGACTTGATAATTTCTATAATTCACCGTTCGATTGTGAATGCAGATTTTGCGTTGCTGAATACGTATAACCAGCTTCCTTGGAAAGTTGTTTGATAATTTTTTTAAATTATTAAAGAATTTTCCTTGTTCACTTTATGTAATGTATGAAATTGACCATGGTTGACTAGTATGTTTTTCATGATTTGAAAAACATATCACTATATCATACGGAACTATTTTACAAACAATGGCGGAACTGGTTTTCTTCTAACACTTTTTACACAAAATGCTCACTCTAAATCTCTGTAGCTTGGCCTAATGTGATTAGGATTGACAGCGAAACCAAACGAGACAGATTAGTGATTTTCGTATTTTATTATAAAATAAAACTGAAACTGAAAAATTGTTAATACAATGTTTTATCAGTTAAGAGGCCATTATTTTTATATGAAAGATTATAATGACACAATTGATTTAGTCGAATTTGGCTCTTAAAACATGAAGGAAGTGTTTAGATTCTAAAAGTTGTTCAATACTGTATGTAATTTTACATATATTATTCTACTAATAGTTTCTACTAATCGAATAAAGGTTAGTCCAATTCTCTTTTCTATCACCGAAAAAAGATGACGTACAACATAAACACTATAGGGAAGTTTCATCATGCTGGGTTGTATGAATTGCACAAAATTTCGAAGGCAAATATTTTCATGTCGCTATAACTTTTAAATTACTGCATCAATCTATTTAAAGTCTTATTGGATCCATACTGTCTACCGTAAAGTTTCACCAACAATATCCATCACGAAAGGATGAATGCACGTCTCAACATTTCAGACAGGGAACAAGATAAATATATCTATTTCAACGATGAAGATTAAAATGGGAACTTTAACCAATTTTCATCCCATCTTGCTTGAAAAACTGAAAAAATTTGAGATATTTCAACTGAGAATGGAAATCACTTGAACTCACCGCTCCCCCATTAATTCGCCCAGTTTTTTAGAGTTTACTCCTTAAGAAAAGATTTTTATAATTTATCCCGCGGTATGAAAATTTTATGAGTAAAATCGAGAGTTAACTAAAAGTGAAATGTTACATTCGTTTGCGCAGCGTAGGTACTATTGTGTACAATGAATAACCAAGAAGAAGAATCTGAAAAACACTTGGATGCGGTTTATTTTTTTTTATTACTATTATTAATTGAATTAACGAACAGCTGTCTATTATTTAATGTATGTATCTATATATGTTTGAATAATTGCATACATCTTTCATATTTTATAATTATTATGTTATTAAAATTACTAATATAGTTTACTCCGCATATATTAGGGTATGCAGTTCATGCATGTATAAGTACCTATATATTATACAACACATACAACAGCAACTTTACCGTCAATTTGTGTTCTGATTTTAGAGTATACTTTACTTATTTATATGTGGTGATACTTTTATTTGTGCAGAATAAACAAAATCATTAAGTGATTCAAGTTAAGAAAATATTGAAAGATATAAAAAAACTGACGCTCGACTGGAGTAAACTCCAGTAGTGAGTCAGAACTGACACATACATCTTTTTGTGACATATTTTGGAATGTATTACCAGGGCCTACTACGCTTATATTTAAAAACTCCCTGGAATTCTCGCATTTTTGAGCAGTGACAGAAAAATATGTTTTTTTCTTTACGGGGTTCCCTATTATATATCTGCTGATGCTCCCAACTATAAGAAATAGATATTTCCGTTGCTAGCAAGTTTTTCGGTCCTCGTTTGCCGTTGAACGTTTTCTTTCACTTTTAGACATTACAGTCGCATTCTTCTTATTTATGTTTGATTCATTATGTCTTCCGATATATTCCCATCCCCATTTGAAGTTATTTTATGTTGAAGCTACATCATCAGATTTCACGCCTTAACGACAAAAGTCTTATGCACTTTTCTATATTTTCTTTCCGAAGGTTGAATAGTTTTTATTTTTGCCGTTGTCGCTCTGAATTCACATATATAGTGTACGATGTAGTATTACATCGATATGTAATAAGTCGCCCTGATTAAATAACGCCTTCAATATTTTCTTATCAATTTTCTTTCAAAATGTTGAAACCAAGGAAAGGAACGTACCTCAACATCAACTCAATGCACGTACCAAACTTCAACTCGCTACTGCATAAAAAAATCTTGATCTAGGAGGTCTAAAATGTTAAAAAACTACTCCCGCACTTGACTGCTTATATATATATATATATATATATATATATATATGTATATTTGTATATGACATATGACATATATATATATACCTATATATAGGGTGACCAGATGGTTGAAGTGGAAAAAACGGACACCTCTCCCGTTACCCGCCCCCCTCACCTACGCTTCCCCATGTATCCAAGTAGACAGCGACACGATTCACAGTAAAAAAACGCACATGAAAATTATTAGATTAAGCCTAGCTAATTTTGAACACTCAGCTCAGCCTAGAGATTTTACGAAAAGCTCGCTAAATTCTTCGAGCTTTAATGAAAATCTATACGCTACACCTAGTAATTTTCATCAGAATTTGTATGAAAATCACTGGAAGCTAGAAGTTTTACCAAGAGCTGGTGAAATTCACGAAGATTGTAAAATCTCCAGGTTGAGCCTAGTGTCTAAAATTGGCGAGGCTGTGCCTGGAGATTTTACTAGCAGCCAGTGAATTTCAGGGAAGAGCTCAACATTTTCGGAATTTATGTAATAATTTCACGTGGGATTTGGGAAATACCTTAAAAGTTAATGATGTTAGGAAAATACGGACATTTTACAAAAAATACGGACTAACGGACTCAGAGCTGAAAAAACGGACATATCCGTATTAAAACGGACGTCTGGTCACCCTACCTATATATATATATATATATATATATATATATATATATATATATATATATATATATATATATATATATATATATATATATATATATATATATATATATATATTTATATATATATATATATATATTTTTTTATATATATATATATATATATATATATGTATTCATTCGAATTGTTGTTGCCTGTGAACTGTTTCTAATCTCTTGATAATTATTAGCAATAACAGGCTTGTTGAATCTCAAAAAACTCGATTTTATTAAAAAGTTGACGTTTCGCCACGACATTCGTGGCTTTATCAAAACTTTTGAAAAAATTGAAATTTCTTTGACATTTATTGATTTGAAAAAATTTGAATAGAAAAAGACTACTATGTTTCACTAAAATTTTTCGGCTGTGGCCGTTCTTTGTTAATAATCGGATATATAGAGAAAGCACTTAAACTTACTTCA
>JARQZK010000247.1:0-52225 GCA_030704885.1 Cynegetis impunctata | reverse complement strand
GGAACAACAAAGTGGTCCTCCTCTGGGAGCCGGGGCACGTCGGAGTGAAGGGTAATGAACAAGCAGACACCCTGGCACGAAAGGGTGCGGCAACACCACTAATCGGGCCAGAGCCTTTCTGCGAACTTGGAAAATCTTACTTCCAAGAAGAACTCAATAAAGCTGAAGAAGCAATGAGAGCAACATACTGGCAAAGGCTTCCAGGACTGAGGCAGGCCAAAGATCTCCTCGGAAAGTTCAACCGAGCAAGATAGAAGACACTGATTAACCTCAGCAAAATTAGTCTAAAGACAATCACAGGATTTCTTACGGGGCATTGCAGACTCAAAGAACACCTAAGGAAGCTAGGTTTAGAGGGTGACAGCTCCTGCAGATTCTGCAAGGAACGACCAGAAACACCCCACCATATACTGATGGAGTGCTATGCTGTGCACCATGAAAGACGGAACACACTGGGATCATACCAGCTGACTGTAGAAGAAATACCACGAATAGACCCCTTAAAATCCTCAAATTCCTGAAGGTATTGAGGCTTGAGGGGCTGCTGTAAAACGAGAACACATCGAGAAGCAGAAGAAGATAGGGCACAATAGATCTAATAAGGTCGGAGCGCATCGGTCACCATCCAAACCTACCAATGCCAATACCAAATAGGAGAAAATATAAAGTATAATAGAAGCTGAAAGATATAAAATCGTAATAAATCATCGATATAAGTAATATATGGAAGTAAATAATACCTATTTGTGAAGTAAATGTTGATTTAAGTGGCAAATTTGTGAAATTCTCTTGTGTATTGAATTCACAACAGAAAATTTAGTGAGGTTAAAAAGGAATATCAGAGAGTCGCAGAACGAGGATAGAAGGCAGAGTAAAGAAGAAGAAAAATTCATTGGACCCATATAGAAGATAGAACAACCATAAGTGGAATCAACAATCGTGAGTTTTAAAAAAAATTTATATTGGCCAATTTGACTATTGCAAATACATTAATAAAAAGGGGATAAATATAAAATATAAAAAGGTACCATAATCAAATTTTGTTATTGTTATTGTTAGAATTTGAATTAAATTTGTATGTTGGTAAATTGTGTTCATAAATTTTGTTAAAGTTATAAATACTTGAATTTATTGAAGTTTTCATTTAGAAAAGTCAAAAATTAAATAAAATAAAAATAACTAGAATCAATTTCAAAACAGAGAACCTTCCCTGAGATAAATTAAAAGAGTCAGATCAAAATTAATTAAATTAAAATATACATAAATAAATATAAATAATTAGGCAAAATTTCAAAGGCGCTCAACATTATAGCATCAATCATCAATAAACCTATTGTAACGTCCACTGCTGAACATAGGTCTCCCGCAAATTTTTCCACTCTTCCCTATTCTGTGCAGCTTGCATTCAGTTTGTCCTGATCCTCCTTATATCATGTCCATCTTGTTGGGGGTCGCCCTCTACTTCGATATGCCTCTTGTCTTGGCCTCCACTCGATAATCTTTTTTGTCCATCTTTCATCTTCAATTCTCGCAACGTGCCCCGCCCAGTTCCACCTTAAAGAAGTTATTTTCTTCACTGCGTCTGTAACTCCTGTCCTACGCCTTATTTCTCTGTTAGGTATTCTATCTCTAAGCGAAATTCCCAGCACTGATCTTTCCATTGCTGCCTGTGTTGTTCTCATTTTATTAATAGAATTTTTGGTCAATGTAAGGGTTTCGGCACCGTACGTCATGACAGGCAGGACACATTGGTTATAAAGCTTACGCTTCAGACACATAGGAAGATCAGACCCAAATGAATCTTTGAGATTGCCAAATGCTGCCCATGCCAAGCCTAATCTCCTGAAAATTTCGCAGGTCTGGTTATCTCGACCTATGCGAATTTCATGGCCCAAGTATTTATAGGACATCACTTGTTGTAACTCAGTGTCACCTAAGGGTATGTTTTTAGATACTACTAGATTAGTCATAAATTGGGTCTTTGATATATTGATTTTTAGCCCAATTTGACCTGATGCTTGATAAAGTCTTTCCAGAGATGTTGTGGCTTTATCAGTACAGTCCGAAATCAAAACTATATCATCAGCGAATCTGAGGTGGCTGAGATTTTCGCCATTGACATTTATACCCATATTATCCCAATCTATCTGTTTGCACATATACTGTAGCAGTGTAGTAAATAATTTAGGGGAAATTGTATCGCCCTGTCGGATTCCACGATTTATATTGAATTTGTCGGTATCGGCATGCAGTCTAACATGGGCTGTGGCACTGTCATAAATGTTTTTTATGAGTGTTATGTAACGATGATCGATACGACTGTCCGCTAGGGCTAGTAGTAGCTTGTGCTGGTCCACAGTATCGAACGCTTTTTCATAATCTACAAAGACCAGTACTAGTGGTCTGTTGTATTCTACACATTTCTCTACCAGCGATTTTATCACTTGTAGGTGATCGTTCGTGCCGTAGCCAGACCGAAACCCAGCCTGCTCACAGGGTTGATAGCTATCGAGTTTGTTGGTTAGCTTTTTTGTGATTATTGCCATGAACAGCTTGTATACGTGAGACAGCAAACTGATCGGTCGATAATTTCTCAGATCTGTAATGTCGCCCTTCTTATGCATAATGACAATGACAGCATTTGTCCATTGGGAGGGTGTTGTCCCCTTTAGAAGGCGAGCATTAAATAGTTTCTTGATTAGATATAGCAAGGTTGATCCTCCTTCTTTGATACATTCAATTGTTATGTCATCATCACCAGGCGATTTGTTGTTTTTCATATTTTTTAAGGCTGATATGATTATATAATGTTGCAGATCAAATCAGCAACATATATATATATATATATATATATATATATATATATATATATATATATATATATATATATATATATATATATATATATATATATATATATATATATATATAATCTTTTGATAATTATTAGCAATAACAGGCTTGTTGAATCTTAAAAAACTCGATTTTATTGAAAAGTTGACGTTTCGTCACGACATTCTTGGCTTTATCAAAACTTTTGAGAAAAAATTGAAATTTCTTTGACATTTATTGATTTGAAAAATTTCTATAGAAACAGACTACTGTTTCACTAAAATTTTTTTCGGCTGTGGCCGTACTTTGTTATTTATTACGTGCTATTCAGTCCAATATTAATTAACATTCAAATTTGTTATTATTAGATGGTAAGGGAAACCACAGAAACCTTTACCCACGTAATGTTCGAAATAGGTCCAAATTATTTTGATTTTAAAGAGTCAAAGAATAATAATATAGGGTACTATTTATCTTTTCTTCAAAAATTTCTCATTGCGGCTGTGGCCGTCTTCAGTTATTAATTACGTGCTATTCAGTCCAATATCAACAGACAGGTCCGTTGATATTAGATGGGAAGGGAACCACAGAAACCTTCACCCACGTAATGTACAAAATAGGTTTAAAATATTTGATTGTTGTCTTTAAAAAGACATTACTTGTGATTTTGGAGATCACATGTTCAAAACTATATTTTCTTTCCAGAAAAATTGAAAATTCTAGATGTTTAGATTTTGTCTAAGAAGATGAGTTGTTGTGGTTAGAATTTGTTTGTTGAATTAAATCTGCGTATATTGAACTTAAATGTTTGATATCTGTTCTATCATTTACGACTTTATTTAAATTTTTTTGAATATGTAACATTTCTAAAATTTCTCTGCGTTTTTGATCTTTTTCTATTTCTAAAATTGTTGTGCTATTAAAGTTGAAAGTATGATTCTCATTGTTTTTATGTTTTATTAGTGCTGTGGTTTGTGTTCTGGTATATTTGTGTGCTTTTAATCTTTCTTCTAAATTTTGAAAAGTTTGTCCTATATATGATTTATTACAATTATTACAGGGTATACTATAAACAACATGAGATTTTTGTAGAAGAGGTGTTTTACTTTTTAATTTAGAATATATTTGTTTAATTTGATTTTGTGCGGTATGGGCTACTTTAATATCGTGTGGATTTAAAATTTGTGAAATTTTATTACTTAAATGAGGAATATATGGAAGAGGAATATATTTTTTGTTTATATTTTCTTTTTTTGATGTTTCTAATGTGTTGTACAGTTTATGAATTCTATTTTTAGTGATTTTCTGTATAAGTTTTATTGGGTAATCGTTTTTTATGAGTAATTTATGGACATCTTGTAATGTTTCATGTCTGTGTGTAGGTGAAGTAAGTTCAAGTGCTTTGTCTATATATCCGATTATTAAACTCTTTTTTTGTGAAAAATGATGTGTACTGTTGTAGTTCAATGTTCTTTGTGAAAAAATTTCTTTCCTATGCCATTTTGTGATAATTTCATTGTTTTTGTGCATGAGAGTAATATCAAGAAAATTTAATGTATTGTTTGTTTCTTTTTCTAGAGTAAATTGTAATTTCCTATTAAAGTCGTTGAATTTTTTGAGAATATCATCAATAAAATCTTCTGATGTTATTATAAGGCAATCATCAACATACCTTTTGAAAGTTATAATTTGTTCATTCAAATTATTTAATACATTTTCTTCTAAATATTCTAAAACTAATTGAGCTATAACACTGGAAATAGGACTTCCCATTGCTACACCATCAATTTGTTGGTAGAAGCTATTTTCATATTGAAAATAGTTTGTACCAAGAGCAAATTGAATTGCTTCTATAAAATCGGTTTTAGGAATATTTGTATAATTTTTGATAATATCCCATTTGCCATTAATTATTATTGGAACCAAAGAATTTGGAATATTGGTATAAAGAGAAACAACATCTAATGAGAAAAATTTGTAATTGTTAGGTATTTTCAAAGATTTAAGATGGTCTACTAGATCGAGAGAATATATTTTTCAATATTGAAGAAAGAAATTTAGAGAGATTATATAGAGGTGATTGAATATAAGAGACGATAGGTCTTAATGGTATGTTTTCTTTATGTATTTTAGG
Source organism: Cynegetis impunctata (assembly GCA_030704885.1). Taxonomy (NCBI): domain Eukaryota; kingdom Metazoa; phylum Arthropoda; class Insecta; order Coleoptera; family Coccinellidae; genus Cynegetis; species Cynegetis impunctata. Next base: position 47,259 of record JARQZK010000247.1, on the reverse strand, counting down.
AAGACCATAAAATTTAGGTGGAAGGCTGTTGTGTCGAATTAATTCTTTTGATTGTTGTGGAGAAATGAAATTTTTCTGTTGCCATGTTTTAAACAATTTGTTACTTTCATTTTGCAGAGTCTTAGTTAAATCTTTTTTAATTTGTTTATATGTAGAAGAATCACTAAGCATTGCAGAAATTTTTTGTTTGTATGAATTTGTTTCTAGTATAACTGTTTTGTTTCCTTTGTCTGATTTAGTTATTGTTAGTTGTGGATTAGATTTGATGAATTTTTTGGTTTTATATAAGTTTTTGATAGTTTCTGTATTATGTAATGTTTGTTTTTCATTTTTGTATTTATTGTGGTGAGTTTTTATAGTTTGTGCTATTTTTTGTCTAATGGAATTTTAATTTTCAGGACATAAATTTGAAATACCTTTTTCTATGTTAGCTATAATATTATTAATTGGTATTTTTGTGATATTATTAATTTCTATAGAGTGTTTGGGGTCTAAATTTAATGTTTCTTCGACGAAAAAAGGTAAAACAGTGGTAGTGGTATTAATTACGCTATTTTCATGCGATGTTGCTTCTACTATTGGTTGTGGTGATTGGTTAGATATTAGTTTGTTCAATTTTTTGATGTGTCTGTTTTTATTGATTTTACTTAGGTTATTGTTTTTAATTTCTTCATGTTGTAAAAAATTAAGTAAAATTTCATTAGGAAGAATTTGTTGTAATGTGTTTGTTAGAGTATTTATTCGTTTCGTCAAAATATTGATAGTTTTAACAGTGTCGGTAATTATTAAATTGAGTGTTTTTTTAATGAAATTTTCATTTAGAATTTCAAATCTTCTAGAAAGGTACTCACAGTTAAGAATAATGTTAGAAACTCTCAGCTTAAGGAATGTAGGACACAGATTTTCATGCTTGCAACGCAGTAAAAAAATTCTTCTTGACTTCAGATTGGTAATCTTCTTGTCGAGTGAACAAATATTTTTCAAAATAATAACTGCTTGTTGCCCGTGCTGTTGTTCCACATTCTTGAAAAAGTTTGGGATCATTGCCATATTTTCAGCTTGCAATATTTAATTATTTATTCGAATTGTTGTTGCCTGTGAACTATTTCTAATCTTTTGATAATTATTAGCAATAACAGGCTTGTTGAATCTTAAAAAACTCGATTTTATTGAAAAGTTGACGTTACTTCACCTACACACAGACATGAAACATTACAAGATGTCCATAAATTACTCATAAAAAACGATTACCCAATAAAACTTATACAGAAAATCACTAAAAATAGAATTCATAAACTGTACAACACATTAGAAACATCAAAAAAAGAAAATATAAACAAAAAATATATTCCTCTTCCATATATTCCTCATTTAAGTAATAAAATTTCACAAATTTTAAATCCACACGATATTAAAGTAGCCCATACCGCACAAAATCAAATTAAACAAATATATTCTAAATTAAAAAGTAAAACACCTCTTCTACAAAAATCTCATGTTGTTTATAGTATACCCTGTAATAATTGTAATAAATCATATATAGGACAAACTTTTCAAAATTTAGAAGAAAGATTAAAAGCACACAAATATACCAGAACACAAACCACAGCACTAATAAAACATAAAAACAATGAGGATCATACTTTCAACTTTAATAGCACAACAATTTTAGAAATAGAAAAAGATCAAAAACGCAGAGAAATTTTAGAAATGTTACATATTCAAAAAAATTTAAATAAAGTCGTAAATGATAGAACAGATATCAAACATTTAAGTTCAATATACGCAGATTTAATTCAACAAACAAATTCTAACCACAACAACTCATCTTCTTAGACAAAATCTAAACATCTAGAATTTTCAATTTTTCTGGAAAGAAAATATAGTTTTGAACATGTGATCTCCAAAATCACAAGTAATGTCTTTTTAAAGACAACAATCAAATATTTTAAACCTATTTTGTACATTACGTGGGTGAAGGTTTCTGTGGTTCCCTTCCCATCTAATATCAACGGACCTGTCTGTTGATATTGGACTGAATAGCACGTAATTAATAACTGAAGACGGCCACAGCCGCAATGAGAAATTTTTGAAGAAAAGATAAATAGTACCCTATATTATTATTCTTTGACTCTTCAAAATCAAAATAATTTGGACCTATTTCGAACATTACGTGGGTAAAGGTTTCTGTGGTTTCCCTTACCATCTAATAATAACAAATTTGAATGTTAATATTGGACTGCACGTAATAAATAACAAAGTACGGCCACAGCCGAAAAAAATTTTAGTGAAACAGTAGTCTGTTTCTATAGAAATTTTTCAAATCAATAAATGTCAAAGAAATTTCAATTTTTTCTCAGAAGTTTTGATAAAGCCATGAATGTCGTGGCGAAACGTCAACTTTTCAATAAAATCGAGTTTTTTAAGATTCAACAAGCCTGTTATTGCTAATAATTATCAAAAGATTAGAAATAGTTCACAGGCAACAACAATTCGAATAAATAATTATATATATATATATATATATATATATATATATATATATATATATATATAAATATATAAATATATCTATACCTATTTGTTTTATTCTTACCTGTGTTGTATTGTTATTCATTTGTCATTTTTTCATTAGTAACAGACTATTTGAGTTTGAAAACGGACTTCAGTGAATAAATAATAATCAAAATAATGCTGAAATTTATATTTGGATTGGGGCAATGTTGAGAGATATTTTTTGCACTCCTGAGTGTAATCTACTTGTTCAACGTTAACTGGCTACTAGTAGTTTATTTTTCTCCATGACCATTGAATTAACTAGATTCTTTCGATTCCAGAACGGCACAAACTTACGCCGGACATAGACCTAGAGGAAATCGCTCGGTCGGACGAGCTGTCCGGCTACACTGGAGCCGACATCGCTGCGCTGGTCAAAGAAGCAGCTGGCATAGCCCTTAGGGAGGTGATGATGCGCGACGATTTCGGTCCCACCATCTTAGTTAGCAGCCAGCATTTCCAACAGGCGATCTCCAAAGTCAGGCCGTCGGTATCCGAAAAGGTGAGAGTAGTTGTACGTAGTGGCGCCAGCAGGAGGAGGCAAGGAGACCCCCCTGAAAATTTGAAAAGTCGATCGATATGAAAATCAGATTGAAAACTAACGTTTTACAAAGGAACATTTTCTAATTCGTAATTCCTTTTCAACTAAATATGAATAAGCCTTGCATCAAATATTTCAATATCATCGTACACATCTCACTTATGCAATGCTGTTGCTTTTCGATCATCACGGGTAATATTCCCAAAACATATTGAACGTAATTTATATGCGCCTACTCTGTCTACAGTTCATACATTTTATGTTGTGTTTATAATCGCACGCCGTACACAGTTCTTGTTTTTCCACTGTAATTGTTTTTCTATTGTTCGATAATGAATTATTTGAAAAAAAAAAGGTTTCTAATTTTATTTTATATCTTCATTTGAATAAATTACAGTCAAATTTCTAATAAACTTTATATCAACATTCTCATGTTTAACAAAAATAACAAAGATGTGAGTAAATGTGCTCAGATAATTTTAAAAAATCCAGGAGAGTCCTCTGGATTCCCTATCCTTTCCGTGGGGTATTCCGTACCCTTCAACAAAAAAATTGTCCAGTTGGAAATAGATCTAATTGAAAGTTAGTATAATTTATTACCATTAACACCAACTGACGCATGTGGAATAGAATAATTACCAGATCAGTCAAAAACTGTTTATGATCTCTCATACTTACAGCAGATTCATGGAATATAGACGGAAGAAAAATTTAGTATCTTTTTCTGATAATGTACAGGCTGTCCAATTTTCGATGTCCTTACGGGGTAACTCGCTTATTTTTAAAGATAGAGATTTGCGGTTTTCGCGAACGTGGGCTACTTTTTTGTTAATCTTACGATACCGTAAACAAAATTTTCATAGCTTGCTTCGTTTTTGAGATACAGGGCGAAGTTGAAAATATTGCATTTTGGCCCCCCTCCTGTATCACAGCTGTCTTTTAACTTAAAGGAGAAGTAAAAACTGCCTTTTAAACAATTTTTTACGTAGAATCCAGTGGCGTAGTCGGATTTTCGAAATGAGCTGTCATTGTTCAGATATAACCCAGTGTTATAATTTGTTTGATGGAAGACTGTATATTTTTCCATATTCAAAACGAAAATGTTTTACGATTTTCAAAAATATATATTACTTACATAAAATTCGAAGTATTATCCCTGTATTTAGATAATTTTCTTTTTTTTTTATGGCAAGTCAAGTCAAATATCACTTTGATAGATCGTTCGGCACAATAAACAAAAATATCACTTTCATTTATATAGGTTAGAATGAAAAGTATTCATTAAAAAAATATTATTCAATATAAGTTACTAAACAGAGATGCAATTAATAATTATTATAACAAAAATAGAAACTTATATGTAACACTGCTACAAAACAAAGGTCTATTATTTTTCTGTAGAAAATGTTTTGTAAATATTGTTCAAGTTACTGCCCATTCTGTTGAATACACATCTTCTGAGGATAGCGCCAATAATCGACCACAGTTAAAACAAACGTCTTATACCTAAGTATTCGAGAACTTCTCTCGGAATTTCGTCAAGTAGTTCAGAAAGAAAATCATCAAAAATTTCCAAATATCTTTGGTGATTCAAGTTACCGTCGAAAATGCGGTAGGCTAATCTTCCTCCTGAAACGAAACAAGATACATTAAAGCTTTAATGTATCTTCTTTCGTTTTTGGAGGAAGATTAGCCTACCGCGTTTTCGAGGGTAACTTGAATCACCAAATATATTTGGAAATTTTGAATGATTTTCTCTCTGAACTACTTGACGGAATTCCGTTGGTTCAATATAGAAAAGGTTTATCCTAATGAAAGATTCCAAAACCAGTGGATTGGTATTAATGGTTCCATAAACTGGCAACTAAGGTCTTATCTATATTAGATTTCTTATTAACTGAGATTGAATTCTCGCACATCACTTGGTGAAACATCATAAAGAATAAAGTATAAACTTTAAAATAAAAACACTTGGCTTATGTTTCACAATATAAAAAATCTTTAGATACTGTACTTAGCAGTAATAAAAAGTCGACATGTTTCGAGCTATGAACTCATTATCAAGACTGACAACAGGAGAGTATTGCATCGTAATTTATAAAACAGACAAAAGCAAAGATGATACCTGAAAATCAATTTGTTCGTTTACAAGGGGTAACTGACTATTATGGGCGGAACTTATTTCGATAATTTCGAGAAGGTCAAGACGTTTACCCTTGTTACCTGAATGTAACAATTTGGTTTTGTTGAAATCCAGGAAGTGATTGAATTTTATACAATGTTCAGAGAAGCCAGTGGTATTTTTTTGTTTTGTAAAATTGACTTTTTATGTTCTTCAACACGAATATTTATATTCCTTCCTGTCTGTCCAATATAGAAAGCAGGACATTCGTCGCAAAATATTTTGTAAATACCACTGTTTTCTCCGATGTTAGATTTTTCTTTATTATTGACCAAGAGTGACTTCAAGTTCCTTTTATTTGTACAAATTGTTTTAACGTTATTTTTCGGTAGTCTACAAATTTTGCTACTCAAATTAGGCACATAATTTATTGGGAAGTATTTTTGTTCTTCATTAATAGTTTGCGTGGGGTATATTGAATGCAACAGATACTTTCTTCGTTTTTTCCCAATGAGCTTGTCGATAAGACTTTCATTGTAACCGTTATTGATGGCTAATAATTTAATTGTATTAACTTCAGTTTGAAAATTTGTTTCCGATAATGGAATCGTGAACAACCTATGTATGAACGAATGAAAAGCACTGAGTTTTATTTTAATGTGTTGGTTACTGTCGCTGTGAATTAAAGTATCTGTGAAGGTTGGTTTTCTATAAATGTTGAAAGTAAGAGAATTCAAATTCCTAGCAATCTGAACGTCTAAGAAATTCAAGGTACCGTTTTCGTTTTCTACTTCTTTTGTAAATTGAATCGAGTTGTAGAAAGTATTTATATATTTAAGGAAATTATCTAACTGCCTATCTGTACCGGTCCAAATACAAAAAATATCATCTACATAACGTCTCCATAATAAAACGTTAGTAATTAAATTATTATCAGTATTGAAAATTTTTTCTTCTAAGTTATTCATGAAAATTTCACTCAACAAAGGCGATAACGGTGAGCCCATGGGCAATCCGTCTTCTTGTTTGTATATTATATTATTAAATTTGAAATAACTCTGTTTCAAACATAAGTTTAAGGCAGACATTGTTTCGTTGACTGCTTGAGTTGTTAAATTTGGATTCTGTAATGTTCTGTTGATTGTTATACTATGTGTGAAATGAAACATTCAGTATGCAAGAATATATTAACTTTATTAATCACCTTACTCTGCACCGGTACAATCACAACTGACTCTGATTCACATTCTGGAATCCAGTGTTCCTTAGTTATTACTCATCGAAATATTATGTAACCATATTATTCACCGAATCTTATATTCTACATCTCCATCTTTTTATATAATAAGTTTTTTTTCATCACAACAGAGCAATATAACAAAACATTTGTAACATGATATTACATACCATAAAAATAACATTAATTTATCTATACCTAAGTTTGCCTATAGTACCCTCCTATCCTAATATAAAATATAAGTTTATCTAGATCTTAAAGCTACAAAAGATATAATTTCAAATACATATAGAAATATAGAAAATATGAAAAACAAATATATGAAATTATTATAAAGTTATATATACATTTAATATATAAACATATATAAAGTATATAATGTGTAGAAAAGAAATCAAAACACCCCTACAAACAAACATGTGTATTTTGTAATGAGCAAGATATAATTTTATTCCTGACCAGGTGGCTCAGTTTTCTACTTTCCACTCGCCTGCAACTTTTTTCAGATGGACAACGTTTTTTCTTAAAACTTGAACAGTTTCATCGTTGCTCACTTGAACATCTCCGCCCTGTTTATTTATAATTGTATGAGTAGTTGGATTAAAAGTGGAGGAGAGTTTATTTTCTTTACTGGCCGCTTTCACGTATACCTTATCACCGCAGCCTAAATCAGTTTCTTGAGCTCTCCTTTTTCTATCCGCAGAAATCTTACCTTTTTCTTTTTCCCATATGTCACGGTCCCTGACTTCTTCTTCAACTATTTCTTTATTAGGCATATTTGGTAAACTTGGTAGCTTATCTCTAAATGTCCGCCGAAAAAATAACTCGCCGGGAGTTTTCCCGGTTGTCGTATGCGGGGTAGCGTTATACATAACTAAATAATCTAGCATATCGGTTTTCCAATCAGATTTATTTATTTGACTAATTTTCAGTCTTTTAAGATTGTCACGATTCTGCCGCTCAACTTCCCCATTTTGTTGTGGCCAGTATGGAATTGTATTATAAAGTGTGATGTTGCTTTCTTTGCAAAAGTTTTTGAATTCCACACTTGAAAACTGCTTACCGTTATCAGAGGTAATAGAGTGAGGAATCCCTAGTCGCGAAAAAAATTCTTTAAGTGCTGTGATAGTGTAAACTGAACTGATAATCCTCATTATTTTTACCTCTTTATAACGACTATAGTAATCCACAATGACCAGTAGGTAGTCATTACTTGGTAGGGGTCCCATGAAGTCAATTGCTATATCGACCCATGGACTCATTGGAAGTTCTCTCCTCTTCATAGGTTCTGGAGGATTTCAATTTAAGGAATGCTGTGCTTTGTCTCTCAGTTCACAACCTTTCAGTATTTGCACTTTCATTAAGCTTTAGTCGTAGCAGCTGTCTTAAAGGTTCTGTTATTGTGGCCATGTTTGCAATCCAGTTCCTTACAAAGTTAACAAGTCCAAGAAAACTCTGAAGCTCTTCAATTGTTTTGGGATGCCTAAAACTCTTAATCGCATTAACATGAGCGCCCAAAGGCTTTATTCCTTGGCTTGAAAGATTATGCCCTAAAAAGTTTATGGATGCCACACAGTATTGACATTTGTCTTCATTCAGTAGGACGGTGAACTCTTTAAGAGTTTTCAGTGTTTTCTTTAGTCGAAGATTCTGTTGAGCGACATTTTCCCCAAAAATGACAATATCATCTATGAAGTTGATGGTACCTTCACAGTTAATTAATATTTTTCCCATTATTTTTTGGAATAGTTCGGGTGCACATGTTATTCCGAACATTAGACGTTTGTATCTGAATAACCCATTCTTTGTAATAAATGTGGTTATATGTCGGGAATTTTCTGACCTGGTGAAAAGCATTCTTAATGTCGAAACGTGAAAATACTGTTGCATTTCTTAACTGTGGTACCTGCAACTCCATAGTTGGGAGCGGATGATTTTCTCGGGCTATCGCTTGATTAGCACGCCTCATCCTGGTGGTTGAGCTACCTACCAGGCGCGTCCCCAGGTTGCGGATAGGGGTACGCCGTGGTGTCCTCGGATGCTGCGGTTAGGAGCGTGATAAGTGGACTCTGCAGGCATAAAACCCTGGTATGGGTCGACAAAAACGCTTCCGTGGACAAGCTCCCACGTGTTTGTGCCGTGCGTGGCGACCCGTGTCGCTGGATGAAGGACACCTGGCAGTTGAGGGGGCCGAGCCTGCCAACACACTGCTTTGGGCTGGATTTCAGCTAGACGGGCGGTCAGGAACTAACCCGCTCCTGATCAATCGGCTGTGTCGTACCGTCAGAGGTCCGACAGGGTGAGCCTTTTGGGGGCGGGGGGGCGCTTTAGGGGGCTGGGGATCTGGGATAACGGTGGCCCCGAGATCCCAGTGAACCATCACCCTCGCATCGCGTCGCACGCTTCTGGGGGCTATATTTACCTGGTAGCCTTGGTGATCGTGTGCGTTTGTCACACGACACCCCCGAATGGGGCTCCGTGGTGGGTGAGGAGCCGGGTAAATGAAAATAGAAAGCTCTTAATGGATAAAAAAGATGCCAAGAAGAATGAACCTACCCAGCCTGAAGCAGACTGGATAAAGACCAAACCCCGTAGGGGTAAAAGAATCAGTGGGGCAGAGGCCAAAAGGAGAAGGAAGGCGCGCGAGGAGGCAGAGCGAGCAGTCTCGACTGCTCACCCCTCTGGACGCACCACCTTACCTCGGCCTCAACCTGCTGCAAAGAGGCCCTCAGGAGTGCCACCACCTAGGAAGGACTATCATCCTACTAGGAAGGATGAGCACCCTAAGGCGGGGCCGACAGTACAGAGGAAGGCTGTGAACCCGCAAGGTGTTCCACCTTCCTCCTCCAAAAAACGAAATAGGTCGGGGACTTCCCAGGACTCTACTCCTGGGACTCATAAGAAGACCAGGAAAGGGTCTGGACCGAGACCTGACGTCCCCACCTACAAGGAAGCGGCCCTAAGTCACCTTAGAGTTGCAATAATTGACAAGGAGAACCCCTATGGAAAAATTCCACAGGAAAAAGAGGCCCTTGTCAAAAAAGCGATGACAGAGGAACTGGACCGAACCATCCTGTCCGCCTCTAGCAGCACAACAAAGCCACCAACGTTCCGCTCATGGACATACTCTGGTGAAATCATCAGAGTTGTCTGTGATGACGAGAGCACACTGGCATGGCTGAAACAAGCAGCTGAAAAACTGAGGCCTGTGGAAGGCGTCACCCTTGCCGTGGTGCAGGTCGACCAGCTGCCGAGGTTGACAAAGGCCACCCTCTGGATCCCCGTGGAAGCTGATAGCAACCCCGAGGAAAAGGAGGTCGTGACCCGTCGCCTCGCGGCGCAAAACCCGCTGGTCAACGTCGGGAGATGGTGCCTCTTCCACTATGAGGCCAAAAAAGACCCGAAAGGACACTTACTCATCTTCGGCATCGGAGATGAGGATATCAAAAAGTTGAGGACGAGGGGGCTAAGAATGAGCTACCTCTTCCAATCACTTTTGATTAAAATGAAGCCTGAGGAGAGGTCTGCTGAATTTCAGCAGCCTCCGATCACGGAAAGGGAGGAAAACAGGAGTATCCTCCCAAAAGAGCCGGAGGCTGGAGAGGGCGAGTCGTTACCTAAGGATGCCGCTATGACACCTGAAGGCGATGATGTCACCCTACCAACTCCCACTACCAGCAACCCTGAGGTCATGGAAGTCTCCTCCCCCACCTCCTCTATAACAGAGGAGGCAGAGGAAGAGACTAACTGAAATAACCGCACTGCATAGCAATGGCCAGAACACCGCCAAAGGTAACAGTAGTCCAGTGCAATCTGCACCACGCCAGGGCGGCAACAGCTATACTTTGTCGCCGCCTGGACGTGGAGCAGGATACACTGGCACTTATCCAGGAACCCTGGATAGTTAGATCCAAAATATGCGGACTGACAAAACTTAATGGGTGTGTTTTCAGCACTCCCACAAATGAGAACCCGAGGACAGCAGTGTATGTTCCTCGACACATCAAAGCCCAGCCATTGCAACACCTGTCATCCTCGGACCTAACAGCCGTGAAGGTGGAGTGCAACTCAGCAGGCAAAACAACCGTTGTTGTTCTAGCATCAGTGTATCTCCCGCAAGACTCAGCGACCCCACCACCATCGAGGGAAATGGAGAACCTGATAACGCACTGCCGCACCCAAAACTGGGAAGTCATTTTGGGCTGCGATGCCAACGCACACCATGTGACATGGGGCAGTGAGAACAACAACGCAAGAGGTAAGTTACTTTCTGACTACATTATCGGTAACAACCTTTACATCATCAACAAAGGCTGTACACCGACATTTATTAACTCTAGAAGTCAAACCTTAGTAGATATAACGGTAGCTTCACCTCGTATATCCAATTCAATCCTAGGATGGCATGTACCAGATTCTGTTACCATGTCAGACCACCGATGGATAAATTTCGAAATTAACCTTAATAAAGCGCCCAAAAAACTACTCAGGGACCTCCGGAGTACGGACAGAGATAAATATCGACACCGACTGCAGGAGGTTCTAGAGGCAGTTGATGGAAGTACGCCAAAAAATAATGGCCAAATTGAACAACAAGTGAATTGTATTCAAAAAGCCATGAGAAAAGCATTTGAAGAATCCTGCCCCTTAAGAGCCGCCCAACAGTCCGGCGAAGCCACGAAGTGGTGGAGCCGGGAGCTGGGTGACCTCAAGAAGATGGCTAGGAAATCATTCAATCGGGCTAAAATGACAAAACTTGCCCCAGACTGGAACCAGTACAAGAAGCATCTGAGGCAGTTCAAAAACCTAGTTAGACAAAAACAAAGAGAAGCATGGAGAGCCTACTGTGAGGAAGTCGAAGACTACTCAGAGGCCGCTAGGCTTTGTAAAATCCTTGCTAAAGATCGAGACACAAATTTAGGTCTACTGAAGAAAGAAGACGGCACCACAACTGCTGATCTTCGTGAAAGCCTAGAGTTGCTTATGCAAACTCACTTCCCCAATTCCGTGGTCACAAAAGGGAAGGAATGGCCAACTGAAATTGAAATAGAACCTTCAGACTTGGAGTGGCAACAAGCCAACCAAATAGTTACTGAAGACAGAATAGGCTGGGCAATACAGACCTTCTCACCCTTCAAATCACCAGGCATTGACGGCATTTACCCCGCCTTGCTACAGTGGGGCTTGGGCGAATTAATGCCGCACCTGATGAGGATGTTCAGGACGTGCTTGGCGCGCCGGTACATACCACAGCCTTGGAGGGAGGTGAGGGTGGTATTTATTCCTAAGACAGGTAGAATGGATTACACCACACCCAAAGCATACCGACCAATTAGTCTGACCTCGTTTCTGCTGAAAACAATGGAGAGACTATGCGAACGATACCTAAGGGATGCTATTTTGAATACACAACCACTGCATCCCAACCAGCACGCATATACCCCAGGCAGATCCACCGACACAGCCCTCCATCTGGTTGCTGGTCGAATTGAGAAATCTCTGGACAACAAAGAGTCCACCCTGGGGGTGTTCATAGACATTGAGGGTGCGTTTGACAAAACCACCTTCCCCAAAATTGAATCCGCACTGGCAGACAGAGGTGTTCCTCAGACTGTCAGGGGCTGGATCTCAAACATGCTCTCAAAAAGAGCTGTTAGAATCAGTGTAGACAACATCGTCGTCAGGGGAATGGTCGCGAGAGGCTGTCCGCAGGGGGGTGTCCTATCTCCGCTGCTATGGAACCTAGTTCTCGACAGCCTCTTGCGCCGCCTCTGCGATGAGGAATTCTACTCAATTGCATACGCAGATGACTTAACGATACTGCTAAGTGGAAAATTTGAAGGAGTTCTGTGCGACAGAATGCAGAGGGCCCTGAGAATAATCGAAAAATGGTGTGAGGAGAACTCTCTATCAATCAACCCCAGAAAGACGGAGATGGTTCTCTTCACAAAGAAAATGAAACTGGGGCCATTAAAAGCACCTGTTCTCCTAAACACAGAATTAAGTTTCATGTCAGAGGTCAAATATCTGGGAGTGACCTTTGACGCCAAACTCACTTGGAATCTTCACCTGGAGAGAAGACTAAAAAAGGCACAGATCTCCTACGGACAGTGCCGCAGGATCATGGGGAAAACCTGGGGACTAAAACCCAGGGTGGTCATGTGGATATATACTGCCATCGTGAGACCGATGATAGCCTATGGAGCCGTTGTCTGGTGGCCTAAAAGCCAACAGGCAACAGCAAAACTCAAGCTTGGGCAGATACAAAGGACCGCGTGTCTAAGTGTGACCGGAGCTATGCGAACAACACCAACTAGGGCAATAGAGGTAATGCTATGCCTGCCACCTTTGGATATTTATCTACAAGAAGTGGCCTTGGCAACTATGGCACGCCTTGAGACTATTGGTATAAAGCCAGAAGTAGGATGTGGGGAGACTAGACGTCGCCTGTGGCTTGAGGCTACTAACACGATGCCCCTGCTACAGGTTAAGGCAGACAGCATTCCCCCGCGATTTGTTTTTGACAAATCCTACTCAATACACACAAACAATAGAAATGAGACCTCCGATGAAGGAACGATCAATATTTTCACGGACGGATCAAAGCGAGAAAAAGGAGCAGGCTGTGGAATATATTCGAGACACCTGCGATTTCAACTTAAGTGGACCATGGACAAATGTGCCAACATAGTTCAGACAGAGCTAACGGGCATAACCATAGCCGCGAACGAGATTGCTCGTAGGAACATAACGAACAAAAACATTAAAATCTACACAGATAGTAGACAATCATTACTGGCCCTGAAGAATCATAAAATAACTTCACAGTCACTATGGGAATGCCATCAAGCACTTGCGGGTGCAGCCCACACAAACCAAATCATGGTGTGCTGGGTTAAAGGCCACTCGAGATGCAATGGCAACAAAAAAGCTGACGAATTGGCTAGAAAAGCAGCCGGCCTGGAAATATTCGGTCCTGGCCCTTCCAGCCTACTACCGCTGACAGCAAAGTCACAAATGATGAAAGAGAACACCCATCAAAAATTCAAAATCCTATGGGATGAAACAACCACCTGCAGACTAGCCAGGGAACTTTTAAATTATCCCAATAAAGAGGCAGCAATGACTTACCTGTCGATGCCCAGAGGAAAACTACGCAACGTCGTGGGAATCTTAACGGGACACTGCCAACTTCGGAAGCCCTTATTTAATATGGGATTAAGCGACACACCTCTCTGCAGAGGCTGTGAACAGGAAGACGAGACAGTACAGCATGTCCTCTGTGAATGCTCCGCTGTCCTGTCACTCCGAGAATCCATTCTGGGTGAACGGTGGCCAACTTTAGCCACCTTGAGGGAAATCCCCCTAGGTGCAATCACCCTCTTTTTCAAACGACTGGGATGGTTGGGAGCCTAGGCTGGTGATGTTCCCGGGGAGGATGCACAAAGGGCCCAATGGGGCCTAAGTGCTGTGGTCTCGACTGCACTCCCAAAAATACAGAATACAGAATAGCACGCCTCATGTCTACACAAATGCGTACATCTCCATTTCCTTTCAAAACAGGGACTATGGGAGATATCCATTCTGAAGATCCGTTAACTTGTTCAATAATATCGCCATCTAGCAATTCCTTTATAACCTTGTCTACCTTTTCTTCCAACGGTATCGGAATTCTTCTATTTGGCTGAATAACCGGCTTGACGGTGTCGTCTATGGGGATATTAACAACAATGCCCTTAAATTTAGGAAATGGCAATGTTGAAAGACAATTTATGTTCACCTTAATCTTTAAAATGCCCAAAGCAATAGCGGTTTGTTTACCAAGTAAAGATTTAGCCCAATTTTTTATTACATAAAACGAGCGACCTCTTTTTTGTTGTTTGCTCTTATTTCAGCTTTAAAACTTCCCAACACTTTCAATGGCTTATTACTAGCGTAGCCTAGAAACTTTTTGTCAACATCTTTTTCCTGATTAAATATCTTTATTTTATTTTGTTTAAGTTGTTCCCACATTTTGTCGCTTATGATATTGCTTTTGCTACCCGAGTCTACTATCATTAATATTACGCAACCTCCTACCTGACAGGAAATAGTTTAATCATCGTCAAAATGAAACACGTAATCCGTCTCCTGCTCAGGGTCGCTTCCAACGTCAACGTTATTTACAGAAAAAGACTTCCGTTGACGTTTGTTGGTTGCCGGTGTGTTTTCACTTCGATGTTCAAATTTTTATGTTAATTCTTTCCTTATTAGTGTAACAGTGCTTAGCAAAATGACCCTTAAGATTACATTTACGACATATAACGTTTACTGCCGGACACTTTGGATTCTGTAAATCGTGTTTGCCACTACCACATTTACTACAAGAATTGCTTTTGTATTGTCGCTTATTGTACGGTTTTGAAAAAAGATTATTAACACTACTAGTAGATGGCACCTTTTTTCCGTTATCTTCAAATTGTTGCATTTGACGATTAACAGACTCCAAAGCGTTCGCTTCCATTATTATGTCATTCAAAGTTACGCTATCGCCTAATGAAAAAATTTTTCTTCTTTAGTCCTTCGACCTACATTTTTCGGTAATCTGGTCAATGAGATTTTCTTCGACATTTGTAAAACTGCATTTTGAAGCTTGATGCCTTAATCTTACCAAGAGTTTTTCAAATATTTCATCTTCTGCCTGATTCATTAACCGGAACGTATATCGCTCAAACAACTTACTTTGTTTTGGAGAGAAATAGCGTTCAGCTTCTCCAGAGCAACCTTGTACACGTCTACTCCTTTATTTTCATCCAAATTCCTATCAACATCTGCCCCAGGCAGGCTATAAAATATTTTCTGCAATGCGATCCCTCCCGAATGCAACAGAACAGCCCTTTTTTTTACTGGGTCAACGATGTCTGAAACCTGCAGGTAGATGGATAGGGCACGCTTTCATTTATCCCATCTGTTCCCCAAAGACATAGCATCACCCTCGCAGTGAAATTGCTCAATACCTGAGATGGTTGACATCCTAAAATTATTAAATTATATTTTTCCATATAATTCATTACTTATAGGATAGACCAGTACTATATTCCTTCGAGTACGGACTGGTTTTGATTCGCTCTAAAAGTTTCACACACTGTGTTTAAGAAGGACGACCTACATGTCCACTTTGTATCTCACTGTATACACAGACTTGACAGCCTAGTGAAGAACATGTTCACTCTGTATAATCTTTTGATTTTATACACAGGCTCGACGGCCTAGTGAACTACACGTCCACTCTTTATAATCTTTTGATTTTATACACAGGCTCGACGGCCTAGTGAACTACACGTCCACTCTTTATAATCATTTCATTCTATATACAGGCTCGACAGCTTAGTGAACTACACGTTCACTCTGTATAATCTTTTGATTTTATACACAGGCTCGACGGCCTAGTGAACTACACGTCCACTCTTCATAATCTTTTGATTTTATACACAGGCTCGACGGCCTAGTGAACTACACGTCCACTCTTTATAATCATTTCATTCTATATACAGGCTCGACAGCTTAGTGAACTACACGTTCACTCTGTATAATCTTTCGATTTTATACACAGGCTCGACGGCCTAGTGAACTAAACGTCCACTCTGTATAATCTTTTGATTTTATACACAGGCTCGACGGCCTAGTGAACTACACGTCCACTTTATCCTCCTTTTGGGATTGACTAACTGAAAAAAAAAATGCTACAGCAGAACTAATATTTGTCGCAGTGAATTTCGTAACTGTTATTATTATTAACAAAAGTAATTTTGTACTGCTCAAACTAAAAAAATTTCTATTCACAAAACTATTCCGTACTGTTTTGAAACATTCTTTATTAATTTACTCACTTGTCTTTTTCAGCAGCCGAAACACTAACTCTTAATTTTTTATTATATAGTTTCACCTCGTCGCCAATGTAATGTTCTGTTGATTGTTATACTATGTGTGAAATGAAACATTCAGTATGCAAGAATATATTAACTTTATTAATCACCTTACTCTGCACCGGTACAATCACAACTGACTCTGATTCACATTCTGGAATCCAGTGTTCCTTAGTTATTACTCATCGAAATATTATGTAACCATATTATTCACCGAATCTTATATTCTACAGGTTCATCTCTAGATATCGCTTAACAATATTTTTAACTTCTTGAGTTGGCGTAGAAGGAAATAAGTTGATAACGTCAAATGAAATTAATTTAGCATTTGAAGGAATTTTGATATTCTTAAGATGATTAACTAACTGAATAGAATTTTTAATGCTATACACCGGATTGAATTGAATTAAGGTGGGTAATTTCTTATTCAAATACTGACATAATTTATACGCAGGAGCGTTAATATAAGATACTATTGGACGCATCGGGCAATCAATTTTATGTATTTTTGGTAAAGTATATAAAACCGGGGTGCGTGAAATATTGCCCACATTTCAATGATAAAAATGATATTAAACATTTAGCCGTCAGCACTGAATTAGCTTTAAATTCGTCTTTAATTAAGAATTTGAATTTTGAAAAAACTATATGCGCGGAAGTCATAAATAAATATAAATGCAGAAATAGCAATAATTTAGAATTAAAAACTATAAAACAGTTGAGATCAAAAATTCAGGATAATAATTTGGTTATATGCAAAGCGGACAAAGGAAATACTGTAACTATCATAGATAAAAATACCTACATTGAAAAATCTGAAATCCTATTTAATACAGATAAATTCTCAAAACTTAAAATAGATCCCACTAAAAAATTCCAAAACGAAATAAAATCATTCATCAAGAATAGTAAAATCTTATTTTCAGATATTAACACTTTTTTCTTAACTTCCATGAACCCACGCACCCCGGTTTTATATACTTTACCAAAAATACATAAAATTGATTGCCCGATGCGTCCAATAGTATCTTATATTAACGCTCCTGCGTATAAATTATGTCAGTATTTGAATAAGAAATTACCCACCTTAATTCAATTCAATCCGGCGTATAGCATTAAAAATTCTATTCAGTTAGTTATTCATCTTAAGAATATCAAAATTCCTTCAAATGCTAAATTAATTTCATTTGACGTTATCAACTTATTTCCTTCTACGCCAACTCAAGAAGTTAAAAATATTGTTAAGCGATATCTAGAGATGAACCCAAATTTAACAACTCAAGCAGTCAACGAAACAATGTCTGCCTTAAACTTATGTTTGAAACAGAGTTATTTCAAATTTAATAATATAATATACAAACAAGAAGACGGATTGCCCATGGGCTCACCGTTATCGCCTTTGTTGAGTGAAATTTTCATGAATAACTTAGAAGAAAAAATTTTCAATACTGATAATAATTTAATTACTAACGTTTTATTATGGAGACGTTATGTAGATGATATTTTTGTATTTGGACCGGTACAGATAGGCAGTTAGATAATTTCCTTAAATATATAAATACTTTCTACAACTCGATTCAATTTACAAAAGAAGTAGAAAACGAAAACGGTACCTTGAATTTCTTAGACGTTCAGATTGCTAGGAATTTGAATTCTCTTACTTTCAACATTTATAGAAAACCAACCTTCACAGATACTTTAATTCACAGCGACAGTAACCAACACATTAAAATAAAACTCAGTGCTTTCCATTCGTTCATACATAGGTTGTTCACGATTCCATTATCGGAAACAAATTTTCAAACTGAAGTTAATACAATTAAATTATTAGCCATCAATAACGGTTACAATGAAAGTCTTATCGACAAGCTCATTGGGAAAAAACGAAGAAAGTATCTGTTGCATTCAATATACCCCACGCAAACTATTAATGAAGAACAAAAATACTTCCCAATAAATTATGTGCCTAATTTGAGTAGCAAAATTTGTAGACTACCGAAAAATAACGTTAAAACAATTTGTACAAATAAAAGGAACTTGAAGTCACTCTTGGTCAATAATAAAGAAAAATCTAACATCGGAGAAAACAGTGGTATTTACAAAATATTTTGCGACGAATGTCCTGCTTTCTATATTGGACAGACAGGAAGGAATATAAATATTCGTGTTGAAGAACATAAAAAGTCAATTTTACAAAACAAAAAAATACCACTGGCTTCTCTGAACATTGTATAAAATTCAATCACTTCCTGGATTTCAACAAAACCAAATTGTTACATTCAGGTAACAAGGGTAAACGTCTTGACCTTCTCGAAATTATCGAAATAAGTTCCGCCCATAATAGTCAGTTACCCCTTGTAAACGAACAAATTGATTTTCAGGTATCATCTTTGCTTTTGTCTGTTTTATAAATTACGATGCAATACTCTCCTGTTGTCAGTCTTGATAATGAGTTCATAGCTCGAAACATGTCGACTTTTTATTACTGCTAAGTACAGTATCTAAAGATTTTTTATATTGTGAAACATAAGCCAAGTGTTTTTATTTTAAAGTTTATACTTTATTAGATTTCTTCATTGGGACTATATAAAAAATAAAATAAACCACACGCAGCACGAAAATCGAGATGCTCTGATGAATGTCTCGAGAGAAGATTTCGAATACTTAGATATAAGACTTTTGTTTCAACTGTGGTCGATTGGTGCTATCTTCAGAAGATGTCGTCTGTGTCTTCAACATAATGGGCAGTCATTTGAACAATATTCACAAAACTTTTTCAACAGAAAAATAATAGAACTTTGTTTTGTAGCAGTGTTACATATAAGTTTCTATTTTTGTTATAATAATTATTAAATTTATCTCTGTTTAGTAACTTATATTAAATAATATTTTTTAATGAATACTTTTCATTCTAACTTATATACATGGAAGTGATATTTTTGTTCATTGCGCCGAACGATCTATCAAAGTGATATTTGTCTTGACTTGCCATAAAAAAAAGAAAATTATCTAAATACCGGCCTAATACTTAGAATTTTATATAAGTATTATATATTTTTGAAAAGCGCGAAATATTTTTGTTTTGAATATGGAAAAATATACAGGTTGTTCCATTTAAAAAATTATAACATTGGGTTATATCTAAACAATGACAACTCATTTCGAAAATCTGACTACCCCACTGGATTCTACGTAAAAAATTGTATAAAAGACAGTGTTCACTTCTCCTTTAAGTTAAAAGACAGCTGTGATACAGGAGGGGGACCAAAATGCAACGCAAAGTAAGTCTTGTTCGCACGCTGGCTGCTGGTGAACGAATAACGCGAAGCGGAGTTTGGGCAGCAGTCGAGTGCGAACAAGACACTTTGCGCAAGAGTTAGGAACAGTATTTTTTCAACTAGCTTTTTTTTTTCTGGCCTTATTTGATGTATAATGGTCATAAATTAATAAATCAATTAGTTTGACACTGTCGGTCAATGTCATAGAAACGTTTTTACTGCTGTATAAATTGTTAATGGTAGCTATTTTGTTTATCAAAATTTAAATTGTCAGAACTAGTGCGCAAAGTTAAATTCTGCTCTTCCTATTGCGTGCGTGCGCAAAGTACCTATGTTACCCACGCTCGTAGAAAAATAATTTTTTAAATTATTTTTCTTTTTCTTATTTCAGGATCGAAAACACTACGAGAGGTTACGAAAATTGTACACAACATATGCACAGAATGAAGTAGAAATGGAATTATCTTGAGCAAATCTCAATAAATTTTCTATATCAAAAAACGCTAACAATCATTTTTGTCTGAATGTTACTTCGGAATAATCTTTCAGTTTAAGTTTGTTGAAATTCTGAAATGAGTTCATTTGTTTTAAATTCAAATCTAAATTAGAGTATAACTTTTTGTTATGATTATATGTTATAATAATAATAATATATCTTTATTTTCCGAAATTGTTTCATTACATAGATAGCAACAATACAATAAAGAAAACAAGTCAAAATTAATAATTAAATTCGTTTACAAAAAGCTGAAAATTCGCCAACATCATACGGCTCCATATCCAAAATAAATTCATAAATATTCTGTCTAAATTTGTTATACTTTAGATCAAAAGTCTTAAATCTCCTAGGAAACAAGTTAAATAGTCTCATACAATTATAAAGTGTTCCAGTTTCAGTGAGGGAAAGGGTATGCACAGGATACAGAAAGGGTTCAATTCTTCGTGTTCTATTTTTATTCAGGTATTCTTCAAAATAATGCATATTCCTATACATGAAAAGTAATGATTTGAAAATATAAATACCACAGACAGTCAACAACCCATTCTTCCTAAAAACACCCCGGCAAGAATCTCTGTAACCCATGCCCAACATAACCCTCACTGCACGCTTCTGGGAAACAAAAACCTGACGAAGCATCGGACTCGCCCCCCAGAAAATGATGCCATAACTAAGAAGCGAGTGGAAGTTAGCAAAATATACAATCTTTAGTGTTTCTGTATCTATTTGTTTTTTCAACATATTCATGGCGTATATTACCGAATTTAGTCTTCCCTTCAGAAAATCAATATGGGCATAAAACTTCAAACTACTATCAATATGTATACCAAGAAATATAACAGACTGACTAACATTGATCTTAACATTATTGTACAATAGTTCTTTAGGATACACCCTATTATTTCTATCGGTTACAAAAAAAATACATTCAGTTTTATTCTTAATAGAGAATCAAACCATTTTGATCACACCATTCATTCATATCATCCATAGACTTGATAAAGATTTCCTGAGAACAGTTTAAGTCTTTAGCAGTTATTAATATGTTTAAGTCATCCGCATACATCAATGGTGCTCGTGTAGAATCAGTAAAAATTGTCGGTAGATCATTTACAAATACAACAATTAGAAAAGGTCCAAGAATGCTACCTTGAGGAACTCCTAGCTGTAAGGTCCTTTCAGGAGATAAGAAATCACTATTTTGGGTATTGATAAGAACCTTTTGTTTTCTATTAGTTAAATAGCTTTCAATAAGTTTGAGCTGATTATCTCTGATACCATATATGTCTAATTTATGAAGTAAAAGCTTATGATCGACACAATCGAATGCTTTAGAGAGGTCTAACAGTACAGTTAATGGAATTTCACCGTTATCAAGAGTTTTTAGTATAGCGCTAACAAGCTCAAAAATTGCCGACTCAGTACTTTTATCCTTCATGAAACCGTGCTGATTTTTAGTGAATACTTTAAATTTAGAGAAAAACTTCTTGAACCTGTTTACCAGAATCTTTTCAAAAACTTTCGAAAAAGAAGATAAAAGACTTATAGGTCTATATCCACTCATATCGTTTTCAGAACCCTTGCCCTTAAATAATGGTTTGACAATGGCAATTTTCAGTTCATCGGGAAATATACCATATTTGAAAGACTGATTAATAACATGACAGAGAGGCGATACGATGTGTACAATACAATCTTTTATAACTTTGATAGGAATCATGTCATGACCACATGATTTTTTATTTTTTAGTTGTCTAACAGTTGCTAAAACTTCAGATTCATTCACTTCAAACATGAAAAATGATTTCTCTAGTCTTTTGAGTTTCCTATTAATTTTTTTCTTATGGAATTCTCGAGATGAGTTGGGTGCAATATTCACAAAATAATTATTAAATTCTCCAGTCAACTTTGAGAGATCCTCTGAGGCGTTGAAAGTAGATTTTCTTTTCTCTTTACCAGATAAGTTTTTGATTCCAAACTGCCTTAGATTTATCCATTGAGCCCCTTTTTTTCTGACCAAAAAACTTTTGCTTTGCTTTTGTAATGGCAAGATCATAAACTTTTTTCAAATTTTTATAATGTTCTAGAACAGTAGGAACTGCCCTAGACATCATGAACATTATATCTAGCTGTTCCTTCAAAGTTTTAACTTCTGCGTTTGCATGACAAAAACTCTTAATATTTGTATCATAATTTATTAATTTTTCAGGAAAATTTAACTTAAAGAGTGAATTGAAATGTTCAGAGAAATTGCCCCACATTCGATTTACGTCATCAGATGATGTGTTGAAGACATCATCCCATTTTTGGATAGCCAGAGTTTCATTGAAATTTTTAAAGTAAAAACCATTTATGAGTCTTACCCTTATCTTTTCACGAGTTTTATTTTGACCTGTATCAGAGAGTTTAATTGATTGGCCCATATGATCTGAAAGATGCGCCTGGAATACGGATGTTTCAAAATTTTCAATATTAGTTAATATGTTATCAATACACGATGCCGACACAGCTGTGACTCGTGTGGGTTTTTTGATTCCCACCACAGCACCATAACTGTGAACCAAGTCTAGAAATTCATGAGTTTCCTTACATTCATGTAAAATATTAATGTTAAAGTCACCAACTATCATAAATTTACAATTTTCTGCAACCAATTTATCAAAAATAACGTTAAGCCTTTCAAAAAATAAATTAACATCAGAGAGAGGAGGAGTGCCCGGTCTATAAATACAGATAATAAGAATTTTTGTACTATCAGTGATAACCTGAACACCACAGCACTCTATGACATTCGTGATACTTAGTTTTTCAAAATCACTCCTCATTTTACAATTTAACGAATCTTTACAGTATATTGCACTGCCACCATGATGCCCAATTACTCTACAGAAACTGGAAGACAAATGATATCCAGGGTATTTGGTAGGCCTGAAGCTCCTCCTTACTCTTCTAATGTTCTGTCAATGTTACTACTTCAGGCTACTCTTCTTCTATAAAAGTTAATAACCTCAAGAAGGATGGCCCAATGGATTGTATATTTTGATGTACGAGAGTGAAATTGCTCTTAAGTTCGTCCTTTGTTCTGACAGGAGCAATCCTATTTTCTTCCTTTGTGCTTTCGAAAGGACAAGGAACTAGGCTGCGTGTTTCTCGTCCTCCTCATTCCAAAAAAATTACAAAAAGAAAATTCTCGTAATATGACTCCCTCCGGCCAAAAATTCTCGTTAAAAATTCTTTCAAACAGTTCGTTGTTAGGAATTCCTATGGAAAAAGCCGAATTTTCAAATTTAGTATTCAGTTTCTTAACCTCTATACAATTACTGTTGTCAATTTCCCTTGAATATTCTTTAACTTTTTCTTCAGGAACATCTTTCCCAGCAATTTTGCCTACATATATCCATTTTTTTCTTGGCGCACCTTGTAGACTAGCATTTTCGATATAAGGTTTAGTTCCTGTGCAAACTAAATTACGATTTTTAAATTTCCTCTGGACTGTTTTCCATTCGCTCTTCTCATCAATGTGAGAAATCCTTTGCTTTTCCTTCATACTCTTTGTTAAGTTATAGTTTTCAGTGGAATTTTGAATTTTTCCAACTGTTGAAAGATTGACAAATTTGCTTGCCAGTACTGCCGATGAAGATTATGTTAGGTTCCATGCGCATAGATTCCTGACGTTCGCTCTGCTTAACATCTACCTCTGACTGGAAACGAGTCGCATTCGATGGCATGTTGTTGACAACAGGTTGTTTATCAACAAACGCATCGACTTTATTTATTTTTTCATCATTGATATCTTGTCGTGTATTTATTCTATCTTTTTTTGAACCATGATAATTTGATATTGGTTGACCTTCTAAGTTTCGTATTTTATCCAACAATAATTCATTATTTTGTAGCAAAAATTATAATGTGATTATCACCATACTTGGAATCTTCACTTGGAGAGAAGACTAAAAAAGGCACACATCTCCTACGGACAGTGCCGCAGGATCATGGGGAAAACCTGAGGACTGAAACCCAGGGTGGTCATGTGGATATACACTGCCATCGTGAGACCGATGATAGCCTATGGAGCCGTTGTCTGGTGGCCTAAAAGCCAACAGGCAACAGCAAAACTCAAGCTTGGGCAGATACAAAGGACCGCGTGTCTAAGTGTGACCGGAGCTATGCGAACAACACCAACTAGGGCAATAGAGGTGATGCTATGCCTGCCACTGTTATATCCCTAGATATCATAATTAGTACTAAGCACGGCAACAGTGCAATAATTGTATGTGCTGCTGTACAAGGGAACGAACAAGCGGAGGACTCCCTCTCCCTTCGTACACACCTTGATAGGGAAACATGTATAACCCTTATGTGTAATGTAGTAATGTATAATAACCTGGAACTGTGATAATAAAGTGAATAAGATTATCCCTGTAGTTTACTTGCTAATCTGAGGATAGAACAGCCACCTTTGGATATTTATCTACAAGAAGTGGCCTTGGCAACTATGGCACGCCTTGAGACTATTGGTATAAAGCCAGAAGTAGGATGTGGGGAGACTAGACGTCGCCTGTGGCTTGAGGCTACTAACACGATGCCCCTGCTACAGGTTAATGCAGACAGCATTCCCCCGCGATTTGTTTTTGATAAACCCTACTCAATACACACAAACAGTGGAAATGAGACCTCCGATGAAGGAACGATCAATATTTTCACGGACGGATCAAAGCGAGAAAAAGGAGCAGGCTGTGGAATGTATTCGAGACACCTGCGATTTCAACTTAAGTGGACCATGGACAAATGTGCCAACATAGTTCAGACAGAGCTAATGGGCATAACCATAGCCGCGAACGAGATTGCTCGTAGGAACATAACGAACAAAACCATTAAAATCTACACAGATAGTAGACAATCGTTACTGGCCCTGAAGAATCATAAAATAACTTCACAGTCACTATGGGAATGTCATCAAGCACTTGCGGGTGCAGCCCATACAAACCAAATTATGGTATGCTGGGTTAAAGGCCACTCGAGATGCAATGGCAACATAAAAGCTGACGAATTGGCTAGAAAAATAGCCGGCCTGAACATATTCGGTCCAGGCCCTTCCAGCCTACTACCGCTGACAGCAAAGTCACAAATAATGAAAGAGAACACCCATCAAAAATTCAAAATCCTATGGGATGAAACAACCACCTGCAGACTTGCCAGGGAACTTTTAAATTATCCCAATAAAGATGCAGCTATGACTTACCTGGCGATGCCCAGAGGAAAACTACGCAATGCCGTGGGAATTTTAACGGGACACTGCCAACTTCGGAAGCCCTTATTTAATATGGGATTAAGCGACACACCTCTCTGCAGAGGCTGTGAACAGGAAGACGAGACGGTACAACATGTCCTCTGTGAATGCCCCGCTGTCTTGTCACTCCGAGAATCCATTCTGGGTGAACGGTGGCCAATTTTAGCCACCTTGAGGGAAATCCCCCTAGGTGCAATCACCCTCTTTTTCAAACGACTGGGATGGTTGGGACCCTAGGCTGGTGATGTTCCCGGGGAGGATGCACAAAGGGCCCAATGGGGCCTAAGTGCTGTGGTCTCGACTGCACTTCCAAAAATACAGAATACAATACAGAAATATCACCATACTTCAAAGAAATTATTCATATCCTGTATTATCGTATCACTGTACTTATAAGATAAGAATTTATATAATATAATATGAGTATTAGTACATACGATCATGTAATAAACCCTCTAATACTTGTTTTTCGGCTTAATTTGGTATTTTTAAATAGCCAACATGTTTTTTATTGGTTGAAAAGAAACTACTTTGTCTGTCAATTTTTTTATTGGCAGGTTCCTAAATGGTAGATTTGTAAGGGCTCAAATTTGGCGGAGCATTTACTTTTGTCCATATTTAACATCTCCTTAGCAATTTTAATGTGTTGGGAAATAATTCCAACTTCCTCAAAACAAACATTGTTATTATCTATTTGGTTAATAATAGTTATAGCATCATCCTTAATCTGAGTTTTTCTTACTTGGATATTATCTTTTGGCTTTTTAAATGAATTTATTGAAGAATTGAGAATTTTGCTTTTGATTTTGTTTGTTTATTCAGGTTATTATTTTTATTTCTGCTGGACTGGAAGTAGGTCAGTGTCACGTTACTCCATAATAACCGAAGGATGTTTGGTTACACCTTATAGTATTATTGTATTCGGCGCGTACGGGCAAGGTCGCACATCAGCATTTTGTTGTATACATAATGCTATATGAATATATATAAGAACCAGAGGAAATCTGGAGAAGTAAGTAAGACTGAGATATAGACTCGTCACGCTGCCCGAGAGGTTAGCGCTAAGCCTATATTCTATAATACTATACCAATAAATACTAAAAGTATAGTATGAACCTGTGTTTCATTTAACACCCAGGACCAGGCATTACACTGCAAAGAAAAATTATGTTTATTTTTATACTACTTTTAGTGTAACGTATTGTCATGTGGGTGAACAAATAAAATTATTATTATTATTATTTAAAAAATCAAGTATAACAGTATCGTTAATAATCGGCTATGTGACGGATAAAGGAGACATACAGTTTAAAACGAAAAAATGAATATGCTTGCAAATGATAGATCTAATTAAAAAATCCATGCAAGTACATTTGTAAGTATGTATGCAAATATTAAAGAAATTGCATTTAATATAACAGCAAGATTCTTTGGATTCATTTTTGTATACAAAATATTTTTCACTATTTTCTGTATTCACAATTAAAGTTTCATTTTCTGATTTGTGAACAATTTTTATGCATGAATCTTCATCATATGCTTGGTTGTTTTTCCTTTTGTAAGTTTAATTATTAGATCCACACATTTTTCGTGTATGAAGACAATTAGCATGTGAATGCTTTTATCCATTCGCTAAAATTTTTTTCCATCAAAGTATGAATACTTTATATTTCTATGCATATTTTCCAGATGCATATTTGTATTTATGCCACATTGTTTCCTGTAAGCATATGCCGACTGCTGTTTAATAGAAACATAGTTTTCTATAAAGTATACTTTAAATTCTGCTGTTTCATTCTGTAGGAACATTAAAACATTTGATAATTTCTTTTCAAACTCTTCTTCACTTAAGGTATACTGCAAAGACTTTAAATGTTTATATAAAAGCTTCCTCTGTTCTTTACAAACAACTTTATTTAAATTTTTTTGCCAGCATTTATCTACATGCCACGAACAATATAATTGGAATTCTGCGGGTCCCATAATATTTCGCCAGGCATTATAAAATGCCTGTAAATTATGTATCTTTTTTATTTGAGTACATACAAGAACCAGGAAACCCCTCCCCAAACTCATCAACAACTAATAGTGTGGTCATCTCAAAGTCATACGCAGTTAGGCCATGAGTACCATCAACACATATGATACTATTAGCAATGCTTTCTAAAATATGATGCTGAGCGGAGCTCATGAGGATTATACAAAAATCTTCTTTTTGTAGATGATAACCTTCCAAACACTGTCCTTGCTTTTTATAAAAAATAATAGGATTTGATTCTGGGTGTTGGAAACATTCATTTACCCATAAATCGACACTTGTGACATCATGATTATGTCGAACACCATCATATACGTGAATGCCATATGTTGTTTTAATATTATTTATATCTTTTCGCGTTAATAAATCCTTGCGCTGCATTTGCATCTTCTCACTACCAACTTACATTTTCGTTCATCCATAAGAATTCTAAAATAAAGAACATTGATATGATAGAGCAGGTAAAACATTGTAAAAAAATTAAAACAATGGTTAAAAATAACAATTTACACATTTATTATAAGAAATAACGCATGACGCACGTTTCGGTGGAACTTCACCTTCTTCAGATGCTAATGGCAAACTAACTATGATTCTCTGTTATATCGAAAACAAGAAATGACAAATTATGTAGAAGGGGTAAATACAAAGATGGTTACAAATAATTATTAGAAAAGGAAAAACCAATTCTGAACTGCTAGTCAGGTAGTTCGGTAATTTTGAAAAGATTAAGAAGGGGGCTTGAAGTATGATCGATTTGGCTATTCAATAGGAGACCGGAATGCTTGTATTTATTTATCTGTAATGATTCTAAAAAATTAAGTTTAATTCCCTTACTTTCAGTATTTAATATTTTAAAATCGAAATTGAATGTGTGATTTTCTTGGATTAAATGGTTTGCATAATGTGAATCCGACTTTTGATTAACAAAGCTACGTTTGTGTTCGGAAATTCTAGTTTAAAAACTTCTGAAAGTTCTACCAATGTAAAACTTATCACAATCGCCACAATTAATTTTATAAACTCCTGATTTATTATCTTTATGAACTTTGGATTTATTATTTTTTATATGATTTCCTAAATTATTACCGGTACGATAAGCAATGTTAATGTTGTGCTTAGATAAGAGAGATTTAAGTTTTTTACTTGAATTTCCGATGAAAGTAAGGCTGTTGTATTTGATATTATTTTTAGTAAGAGGGTACATCTGGTTAATCGCATTTTTGAAAAACTTTTTATCTATCATATTGTCTATAATATTGGGATCATAATTATTATTTACGGCAATTTGTTTAATTATATTTTTCTCGATGTTAAAATTGGCATTTGAAAGTGGAATATTTACTAAACGATGTACCATACTATTGAAAGCTGCCATTTTGTGTTGGAAAGGATGTAGGGAAGTACTATGTATGACGCTATCAGTGTGCGATGGTTTGCGAAAAATTGAAAAATTATGTTTGTTATCTACTTTTGTAATTTTCAAATCCAAATAGTTAATCGAGTTATCTTTTTCCATCTCTAAAGTGAATTTTATATTAGGGTGTAAAGTATTAATGAATGTTTGAAAGCAGTCTAGTTGTCTAAGAGTACCAGTGAAACAACAAATAATATCATCCACATATCTAAACCATAAACGAATTGTCGACTAACAGGATGATTATGAATTAACTGTTCCAAATTATCCATGAATATTTCAGCCAACAAAGGGCTCAGCGGGTTTCCCATAATTAAGCCTTCAGTACTGCTGTAAATCTTATCATTGAAACTAAAATAATTCTGTTCCAGGCATAATTCCAAAAGTGACAATATATCTGATTTTATGAAAGGATTAACAAGATTGCTATTAAGTAACTTTTCTATTAGGGTTGAAGGAACCTTGGGTGGTATACTTGGAAAAAGATTAACTACATCCCAGGACATAAATTTAGAATTAAGTGGCAATTGAATATTTTCAATTTTATTGACTAAATCATAAGAGTTTTTGATAGAGAATTTAGGCAGAAATTTACAATAATTTTGAATTATTTCTATTAGAAACTGCGACAAAAACACTGAAGGTGCTGTAGTGAATGACACTACTGGTCTGATTGGATAGCCTGGTTTGTGTAATTTAATTAAAGAGTAAAGTTGTGGTACCAAAGGATTTGAAACAATGAGTTTATACTTGTCTTTATTTTGTATAAGAATGTTAATGTTATCGATAGCTAATTTTAAATTTTTCTGAAATTTACTGGTTGGATCATGTTTTAGTACCTTATAATTACCGGAGTTCAAAAAATCTAAAGTTTTACGTAAATAATCACACTTATTCAAAGCGATAACTGTATTACCTTTGTCAGCTTTGGTGAAAATGATATCATTAGAGAGTGTTTTTTGTTTGATTGATTTTACAATGGACATTTCTGATAAATTGGCGTTGTATTTGTTATACTCATTTTTAATAATATTAGAAGCTAGGTGTTTTACAAGTGGATTATCATTCCCGAATAACCCGAAATACATATGTTTGAGAACCAACAATCGAGGTATTCCAGCAGCCAAAGCCATTGATGGGGGTAAACTAAGATGGCTGAAAGAAGAACAGAAGATTCTCTTCAAGAAACGTGACATCTATAATATTTATATCAAGGTAATCCATTCTAAAAAAATTTAAAAAAATAAAAAAAAGTTTATTGTCTAACAGGAGTAATCCCAATTATAAGACAGGCATAGTATGGTTTACAGTTATGAATGAGTACAAGTATAACAACAGAACAATATACAATACACAGTGATCCATACAAATAACAATAAAATAATATATATTGTAGAATTCCAATTGACTTGGCAGTACAGAGAGTTTGAACACAATGCATATATATCACCCCTACAGGATGGATGAGGAGAGGTTGCAATTAGATTGTAGTTAGAATTGCATATTAATTAACTTGTTACGAATTATATACTTGAAGCATCTAAACGGAACAACAAAAATATCACATTCTGAATAGAAACTATTATAAGTTTTACAAATGTTGTAAACTGGGGATTTTATTAAAACATTGATTCTTGGCAGAGGTAAATAGAAGCACATTTCGTTTCTACTACTTAGTCTCGGATGTGGCGATGGTGATAAGTTTTACATTGGTAGAACTTTCAGAAGTTTTCAAACTAGAATTTCAGAACACAAACGTAGCTTTGTTAATCAGAAGTCGGATTCACATTATGCAAACCATTTAATCCAAGAAAATCACACATTCAATTTCGATTTTAAAATATTAAATACTGAAAGTAAGGGAATTAAACTTAATTTTTTAATAATTATTTTTTTTCTAATAATTATTTGTAACCATCTTTGTATTTACCCCTTCTACATAATTTGTCATTTCTTGTTTTCGATATAACAGAGAATCATAGTTAGTTTGCCATTAGCATCTGAAGAAGGTGAAGTTCCACTGAAACGTGCATCATGCGTTATTTCTTATAATAAATGTGTGAATTGTTATTTTTAACCATTGTTTTAATATGTTTATTAATTTACACCAAGTATCGGCCCAATCAATCCAAAAAAGGTAAAACATTGAACTATAACATAGGTAATTCAAATGTTAAGTAAATCAATTTAAAAAATGTGGTAATACATACTTGGTATGAAAGTTAGATATAATATTAAAAGTTAAAAACGAAAATGTCAAGAAAGTTCTTCTGAATGTTACAAATGCTAATTTATTGAATCTAAATTTTCTTCATTTTAACTGTGTCACTTAATTTAAATGTCTGTTCTTTAATGAAGGGCTGTTTTATTTAATTTTGGTCTAAAGAACAAAATTGTGGATTATTAATGTAGAAAGTTAGAAATATTACCTCGATGGAGTCACACCAGCTATGAGCTTCTCTGCAACCTTCTCCTTTGCAAGTTTTGGTAAACGAATATGCTGAACCAAAGTATTATGTCCATAGTGAATATACCTAATAATAATTAGCTACAATAGAGCCACTGGTTAGATGACGTCTTACAACAATTTGACTTGTACAGTATTTATTTAGTTTACAAGAACCATAAGTTTTGTTATTTTTGATTTGATTTTCTTCTCTATAATCTTGCCTATGGAAATTTCATCAATTAAAATTGCAAATGTTAATTTTTAAAATTTGTTTCTTACCAGATCGGTTGCAGTTGAAATATATGGTTTTGAATTCATCGTTTTTTTTTTTTTTTATTTAAACCGGGGCATTTGCAGAAGCAGTATACCCCGCTCATGGCTTTGACACTCGTCATTAGCCAGCATTAGTTTAATTCACCTAATATTAATTTATAGTAGGTATGTTCTAATTTTGTGATTTAGTGTTGTTTTGTTTTTTTTTTATAAAAGACTGATAATTTTTTTTTTTTTTTTTTTTTTCATTGTTATTAATTTAAAATCATTTTTAAATTATTTTACGTATCTATACGTTTCTTTTTCAATTTTCTTTTCAAACATTCAAGAGTCATTAGGAAAGCAACAAGGACACATTACGCCAGGGAGCCTGTCAAGGCGATTTTCTTTCTTCTTACACACACAACAGATAGGCTTCGGAAAGGCAGGTTAAACAGATAGGACAGGAAACAATTGGCTGATATATATTTTACAACTTTAGTTCTAACAATTTCACGTATTCGTAAATAATCTCGTATATTTCCAGTTTATTGAGAGCCAGAAGAAAATTCAAATTGAAAGGTCGATTATGTGGAATGACTTTGCCGAATTTGGTCAAGAACCAACAATGCTGTTGTCTGAAATTATTACACACCATAAGGATATGTTCCAATGTACCAATCTCTCCACAAGAGCATAGGGCATCTTCCCTATGTCCATACCTATGAAGAGTCCGAGGACATAGCGCATGTCCGGTTTTCAAACGACTAATAACACGAACAAAATTTCTACCTTCCTTTGCTGACTTGAACCAAAGATTAGGCATAGGTTGAGGATGTATATTTTTATAATATTTTCCCTTGTCATTTGATTGATATATGTTCACCCATTCATGCCAAACTGATTTTTTGAAAGTTGATATTACATCAGAAGGATTACATAATAATTGTATATCTTGATTTGTGGGAACAGATTTTGCCAATCTATCGACTTTTTCGTTTCCTTGTATATTTACGTGGGCTTTTACCCACATAAATTTTTCTGAGTTCCAAATTGTACAATGCCAGTAGTATGTCACGATGCATCCATGTGAATGAATTATCAAATTTTAAATATTTTAGCGATAACAAGACACTATAGCTGTCAGATGCAATAAGAAATTTTTTTATTTCAAAATCGAGACTATATTGGACTATATATTCCATAGCCTTAAGAATGGCAAATAGTTCACCACTAAATATGGATGACTCCTTATTAATTAAGAATTGTTGAGATATTCCATTCAATTGATCATATATTGCAACACCTACTGGAGAGTTTCCCGTTTTTGAGGCATCCGTAAAAATTATTTGATAGTCGTAAAATATATTATTGATGTTCTTGATAAAATCCTTCTCAGGAGAGATGTCGCTATAAGACGGGAGAAATACATTTGGTGATATTTGTAGAATAGGAAGAGAAATAGTGTAAAGAGGATATTTTTCAAATTTAAAACAGTCGTTTGTCAATTTTAAGACAGAATTATAGGTAGAAATTAAGATTGGATCCTTCTTCACTATCCAATATTTTTCAGTTAAAGTGGAAATGAACAAATTTTGTAATCTATTTATTAGAGGGCTAGAAAATGACATCCTTCGAATGAGAGAATTCATCGTTGGAGCAAGTGGCAGATTTAAAATACTGTATTGTTTTGTCACTCTCTTCCTGCTTTAACCATATCAAAAATTCTGTAACAAATAGGAGGAAATGATTATTCAAAATAATTGTAAAAATACACTGCGTTTATACCGTTAATATGTGGTTGAGTGGAGACGTAATCGGGTATGTATAGTTAATTAATTTGAATAAAATACTTGCCTTCATAAGAAGAGAACTTCAATACTTCAATTATTATGTAGTAGTATTATTTAAATTATGTTTATCATGCAAATGCTGTCTTAAGTTGCTATTGTTTATGATAGACTACATTCACTACATTTAAAATTATGCACAGTTTCTTCATAAGATATTATATTTTTATTTTCAAGATTATGTTTTTCACGAAAATGACGATTTATACTCTGACTTGAAAATATTTTCATTAACCTGATGATAAACTCAATTCCAGAACTCAATTCCAGAACGTTCAAAATTTGGCAACGTCGGTACGGGCTGTGACATTCAGCCGCTTCTAAATTATGAACTGGGGCCCTATTCACTAACTTGTGTGAGTGGTCGTGTAGGACCTCTCTCTCACAATTTAGCTTTACTGCGCATGTCACTGTCCTAAAATTATAAAATTCTTATTCAGGAAAGGTGAGAGAATGCTCATACACTCCTATACGAGTACTCTACTGGGTAAAACCAAGAGAATTGTTAGATTTTGAGATAATGGACTTGCGCACATTGTCTTTGGTCATAGGCAAAGTGAAGGCCAACAAAACAATGAACAAAATAAAAATTGAAGATTGTAATGTGTAATCACCCGTATTCTACTATTCTATAATGATTTGTTATAGTTGATCTCATAAAGTTAAGGGAAGTTAAATGAAACGATTGATTCAAAATTCAATAAACTTTAATCAAACAATGTTATATTAAATACAATTTTAAAGAAAAAGTTAACAATTCATAAGTAACAATGATCATTTCTGGGATCCAAAGATATAACTGACGATGAAGTACCATACAGTGTCTGAGTAATTACTTCAGTTTCCTCAAGATTAGGTTTTCGAGTCCTACAGTTTTTATTTTTTTTTACGTGTTGAGTAAAAAGATGTATGTTTGCAGATCTTTTTATTAGCAGGTTCTTTAATATAATATTCCGTTTTTAAATTGAACTTTTTTATTTTTATATTACTTGTCATTGCAGCTTTTTTTATATTTTCTAGAGTATACTTTAATTGCTCTTTTGAATATTCTGATTCGTTGGTTTTAATTTTTTGGATTAAACTTAAAGCTCTTGAAGTAATATCATCTGTAAGTTTTTTATTATTTGTTGAAGATGTGGCTAGGTCATCAATAATATCGTGAAGATCATGATCTTTACCTCCTACTGCTGTTTTAATTATATTATTGTCATTTTGAAAGGACTTACAATAATTTAATGCAATATAATGGATATGTTTACATATTGCTGTTCTTATATTAAAATCTAAACATGTGCAAGTAAATGTATGCCAACAAATGGAGCAAATTATTGGGCAACATATTTTTTGAACTACAGTGTAATTATTTTTACTAAAACTATT
Organism: Cynegetis impunctata; assembly: GCA_030704885.1. Classification (NCBI taxonomy): domain Eukaryota; kingdom Metazoa; phylum Arthropoda; class Insecta; order Coleoptera; family Coccinellidae; genus Cynegetis; species Cynegetis impunctata. Next base: position 12,445 of record JARQZK010000247.1, on the reverse strand, counting down.
GGTGACTGCAAAAACATTCATACCAAGTAATTCTACACTAAATTTAGCAGATATGGCTACACGATGTCTAGAACATATATTATTAATTATTGTTGAGGGATTTCCTTTCGTTAGTTTTATGATTCTTTCAAATTTTTTATATTTAAGAAACTATTAAAACGTGAATTGTCTTATCCAGACGTTTTATCTTTTTTCCTTGCAAATAATAATATGTAAGTGTTTTATGCATACTAGTATTTGCAATTGATTTTGTTCGAAAACAATAAGCCCATTTGTCACAAATAGCTGCATAATATTTAATAAAATATTCCCTAAATTTTAATGTTGTCTCATCATTAAGGATATTTAAAAAATGTGTTAAGCCCTCCTGGAATTTTTATACATCTAAAAGGGTTTGCAAATACTTTAATGTTTTATAAACCCACTCTCTTTTCTCAGGATTATTAATTTTTGATAAATTAGACTGCCACGCACGATCAACATGCCAGGAACAATAAAGTTGCTTAGTCATAATATTTTTCCATGGATTAAAAAAAACGTTTGTTATATCAGACATAAATGTTTCAGTTTTTATATTGCCCACTTTATCTTTTATTTTTTGAAAGAAAATTTGATTCATAAAAGCATTCTTTCTATTTGAAAACATAAATGCCAAAGGCATACCTTCGTTAAACTCATCAACACTTAAAATTGTAGTGAGTTCAAAATCGTATGCATTCACACCATGACTGCTGTCTATGGCAATAAATTTGGATCCAAAGTTTTTCAAAAGATTTGACTGAACTTTGTCCATAATAAGGCAAAAATCTTGTTTTAATAAATTGAATTGAGAACAAATTTCTCCCTGTTTCTTATAATACAACACAGAATTGTTTTCACTTTTCAAGCATTGATTCACCCACATATCCACACTGGTTGCATCATCTGCATGTCTGCACCCATCTTGTAGATTAACATTATATTTTGTGGCAATATTTTGAATATCCTTTCTGGTTATCATATTACTTCTATCAAGAGTATCACCTACTGTTTCTCTCCCTGTATTTAAGATCCTTAAAGAAATAAATTAAATAAGATAATAACAGTAATAATTGAAAAACATACTTTGCAGCTGGAATGCCTAAAATTAATTTTGATCCTTATCCAATCTATTTACTCGAAGGTATTTAATTTCCTTGTCATGTCCATAATGTCTCCTATAATGTGTTACAGAACATTTTCCGGTATTGCTGTCTTCATGAACTATTATAGTACTAGTACAATATTTGTCAGACCTACATGATCCTACAGATTTTGGAAAACGTTGAGGATGTTCTAAGACTCCAGGTCGATGTCCTACAAAATATGTATTTTAGAGGGAACACATCTCATAATGGTTAAAATAGAAATAATTAAAATCTGAATATTATAAAACACTTCTCCTTAAACTATATACTATTAGGCAATAATAGAAAACATTTTGTTTTAAGTACTTACCAGAACGAAAACAATAGAAATAACTCCTTTTATGAAATTTTTGGATATTTTTGTGCCCGTTCCTTTAAAAAACTGAAAGCCCCCATTCTTTTCTTCATTACTTAGCCAGTTCTTAAAGTCTAAAAGTTTTAATTATTATATGATGACTAAAACATTATTCAAAAATATATACCATTATAACACACAAAATCAATTTGAATTACTTCATCGTCGATATTATGTTTGTGTTTTAAGTGGACTCTTGATTGAGTACTTCCCATAAAAGAAGCATTGCAGTTTTCTTCCAAGCATTTTTAGTTAAAGTTATATTGATTGTACTCGACATTTAAACTTTCTAAACCATGGACTTCTTTACGATGTCTGTTCAAGCTGCTTTGGTTTGAAAGTATCTTATCACAAAGTAAACGAACTATACCCATTATATAAACTTTCCAAATAAAAGCAAATGAACAAAAATTACAAAACAGATCAAGTTTAAGAAACGTTGAGCTAGGAAACAAAAAAATGATTTGTTTTTAAAATTAAAATTGTAAGGTTATGTTTTTATGTCATGATTGTCATTAGAACTAATAATAGTTCAAAGATAGTCGTGCCACTTGGCAACGCTGGACAAAATGTAGTAGACGAGTCGAATTATCGTGAATAGGGTTTTTATGGTCAATGTGAGTGATGAGTGAGAGAGTACTCATATCGATGAGTTCTCGTGCACGAGCACTCTCACGTGTTACAGAATAGGGGCCCTGAGAAGCCTTGTAGCCGGTTACCTCACTTTGCCGGCAACATCGCGGGTAATACGTCACAGGGACAGGCTACGTCACCAGTATGCTAGAGGCTGACCGTTACGCGCAGCGTTGACTTTTGTAACATAATTATCGAATTGTAACATAATTTCTCCTCCAATTTGTCCTCAATCGATAATTGTACCATAATCGATAATTGTAGCATAATTTTGACCTAGAGGTTTTTCGACTATAAAATAAATAATTATGGAAAATACCTGAAAATAATTACGATCCGAGTTGTGTGATACTAAAAAAAAAAAGGAATATTGTTTGGATTGTGTGTGCAAATCATCGCTACCCAATCCTGAAATACAATATGTAATCCTAAAAAAAAAAAGAAAGGTCTTCTGATTTGTGGTTACAGATCAAAAAAAAAATTGTAACATAATTTTGAAGAAAAATCGATAATTCTAGCAACGCTGTACCATAATTCCCACTTGGCTCTGTGGCAACACTGGTTACGCGTTACATTACGAGTTTCCGTAGTTTTCTTTTGTTGTACCGACTGTTGATTATTGTGGTTTAAATTGAAGTTTTCGGAGTTTTCGTGTTGTTTTTATTTATAAACTTTATTAGTGTATCTATAGACTATTTTGAATTTAATTCAACTAAGTACTATATTTCTTTCATCGCGGAGAGTCAGGTAATAATAAAAAAAATTTTACTCTATAATTTGAAATGCTTTTTTGATATTCTATTGTAGAAATGACTGGAACAATTTGTAGTGTGGCTACTTCTAAAAGTAACACTGAAAGGGCAAAAAAGAAGGGGAATTAATAAGATTTTTTACTTTCCCCAAAAAAAAAGTTTTTAAAACAATGGGTTCCTCTTTGTCGAAGAAATAGCCCCTTTGATCCAAAAAATAAACGTGTCTGCAGTAAGCATTTTGCGCGGGAGCAATATGAAGACATGATTGAAACTCAGATAACAAATAAATTGCCAAAAAGACTCAAAGAAACAGGTAAGTTGTCAATGAAATCTTGCCCGAAAAAAATGAGTGTTTTATTGTATATATTTTAGCTATTCCATCACTTAATCTTCCATTGGCTCCTGAACAGAATATTAGTGAAAGAAGTAAGAGAATGAAGTTGAAAGAGGAAAATAGAACCTTCATTCTTATGCAATGCCATCATTGGTACAAAGCCTTTCGTCTGGTGGCTTAACTGAGCCCTCATCTTCCTGGCAAAGTGATGTTGAACGTTTGGATGAGTGGTTCGTTAAAGTAAATAAAGATTAATTCAAAATTAAAACAAAAATTGTAAAACGTATTGCCAAAAAATTAATTTATTCATTTGTTCGACAGAGAGTATTTATCAGGATAAAATACCTTAATTCAAAGAAATCTGAAGAACTTTCATTGAATAAAAGAAAAAGTGACACCGATGAAGCTAGAAGATTTTATAAAAAAATGAGAAAAACTGTAACATAATCTATTATTCTATTATCATTGTTCTATATAAATAATATACCTATACAATTCAATTATAACTTAGGTGTGTTAATTAATTTTAAACCATTTTTTCTTTGTTGTGTTTGTATTTTGATATAAATATATTTTGTCGTAATACTTCGTCTTATTCAAGACCCAAAATAACTATAATATAGGTACAAATAAACATTCATCGTGTAAGTCATATAATACCGCCTTCGTTTAAGTTTTAATATTTTAATGGAAAATATACTTTTAGTTATCATTCATTGTCCTTTGTCTCGATTTTAATAAACTTGCCCTGCAATTATTAAAAACATTATTTTCATTACACTTGAGATGCTGGGAATTTGCCAACAGCATACTTGTGACGTCACGACTGGCCGTGTCATGATTGGTTAAAAGTTACGAGGCAACCGTATTATTCTACAAACCGTGGTTCTTTGGTAGGCAATATGTTTCGGTACTAAAATGCGCTTTGTTTTTCTTTTGGCCCATGTGATTTTATGTAGTGCGTTATTCTGGGTTATTTTTATTTAAATAACGTTTTGAATTTATAAATAATGTGAAAAAGTTTTGAATCAAAATTTCGATGAATTTTTACTATGAATTGGTTCTGTTCATATATCCAAAATTTCCTTGTACTGCCAATTTCACAGAACTGATAATTTGTTAAATGTTCAAATAGGTCCCATGATGGACGAAAGAAAAGGTAGAATGGATGAAACTAAAAAGGTGTTGAGAAGCATTTTGGTATCCTCACGATTGGCTCTTGACGTCATGAGACTGCAAAGGGACTATCAAGAAATAACAGGCTATGATATACCATATAGAGAGTTCGGTTATGGTAATTTATTAGATTATTTAAATACAATACCTGACGTATTAAGAGTGGATGGAAATTCTATGCGATCTGCAGTAACACTTATAGTTTCTGATAAGACAGCTCATCTGAACGACTTGGTCCTCAAACCGAAGATACAGAGGCGTGGAGTAGGAGGATTTCATGCACCTTTAAGAGGCAATAAAAAATATGGACCACCATGGATGGATCAAAAAATCAATTGCACGTAAGTTTTTGCATGGGACATCATCGATAAATCTCTGCTGCACTATTGCAAGAACAAACTTATAGGTTCTGGTATTGAAAATAAAATAAATTATTTTTATTTTCTATATTTTATAGATATAATGTTCCTGACTCCCCTTATGGGGGTGGAGTCCCAATTGCGGTCAAGAATCATCTATCATCAAAGTTGGTTTTAAGTGGTTTAGAAATTGAGGAACTTTATATTGAAATTAATGATTTATCAAAGAACTTAATTGTGGGTTGTTTTTATGCACCAAATGTGATATCTGACTTTTATACTAGTCATGTAAATTCTGTTGAATCTCTTGTGGATAAATTTAAGGATAATGAATTTTTGATACTGGGTGACTACAATTTAAGTGACACTTTGTGGTTCAATAATAATGGGCAGGAGGAGAACTTGTTTATTAACTCTTGGAGTTCTAATAATCTAGTTCATGAAAATGCATCTTTAGTAATGAATATGTTCTCTTTCTTTGGAATGTATCAGTATTTTCCTATTCATCCTTTGAAGGGTTATACTTTAGACTTAGCTTTTTCTACTTTATTGGAAAATAATGTTCGTGTCATTGAATCTTCAGATTTTTTGGTGCCTCTAGATAGTCATCATAATCAGGCTTTCTTTGAGTTGAGCTGTAAGTCTCTTAGTGTTGTTTCTTGTGTTAAAAATAAATTGAATTTTGCTAAAGCTCATTATGATGCTATAAATGATAAAATTAATAGAGTGGAATGGGACATTGAATTTGATAATATTTCCATTGAAACCGATACTGCTAGAATGTACTCTATTTTGGATAATTTAATTGCTGAACATGTTCCTATATCTAAGTTGTATAATAATACTTACCCTAGGTGGTATTCTGATACCCTTATTTCTAATATAATAAATAAAAAGAAAATGCATAAGCAATGGTTAAAATTTAATGTTTTTGAAGATTATATTGAATTTAAGAAATTGAGAGCTTTATGCTTAAGGCAGTCTAGGATTGATAGAGAGCAATACATATTGGATGTTGAGGGGAAGTCTCAAAAAAACATTAAAAATTTTTGGAACTATGTGAATAATCTTTCTAAGTCAAACAACATTCCTAGTGAAATGTTCTTCAATAATGTTAAAAGCAATAATGTCAGAGATACTTGTAATTTATTTCCTGGGAATTTTGAGTTAGTTTATTTACAAGCTGAGTCTTCTTTCTTTCATCAGTTACTGTTGAATAATGAACTTGACTTCACTATATCTTATGAGGAAATTGTTTCAACTATTCTGGGAATAAAGGATAAGAAATCTGCTGATTCAGATGGCCTTTCTGCTCACTTTGTTAAGAAATGTGTACATTCTCTTGCTTTGCCTCTATATCTATTGTACAACAAATCGTTACAGTTGGGTCAAATGCCCAGCATATGGAAGAAATCATTTATTACCCCTGTTTTTAAATCAGGAAATAAGCAAGATATTGCAAATTATCGACCTATCACGGTTATCGGTACCATCTCAAAGGTTTTTGATTCTATTGTTGCAAATAATATTTGTGAACTCTGTATTTTATTTATCATCAAACAACAACATGGCTTTATCAAAGGTAGATCTACCCTTACGAATTTAATTTTTTATAATAATTTTATTTCAGAAGTGCTAAACGATAAAATACCGAATATTTTGAAACAGGTAGATTCTATTTATCTTGATTTCGCTAAAGCTTTTGATTCTGTGAATCATAATTTATTAATCTTTAAATTATCTAAGTTTGGTCTTAGTGGATCCACTCTAAAATGGCTCTTGTCCTTTTTGTCTGATCGTCAACTGTGGGTGAGGATTAAGGGAAATTTATCTGATCCATTCACTGCTACCTCTGGTGTTCCTCAGGGATCACACCTTGGGCCACTTTTATTTTTACTTTTTATAAATGATATTGTTGATGATCTCTCTGTTTCCTCTATACTTGTCTTTGCTGATGACATTAAAGTATTTAGAAGGATTTCAAATTTTTATGATCAGGTTGGCTTACAGAAAGACTTAGATAAAATTTATGTATGGTCATGTCTTAATAAAATCAAACTTAATTGTAACAAGTGTAAATTCATTTCTTTCGTTCGTAGTAAATCTAATAGATTACTATTCCAGTATAGCATCAATGGGATTTTTCTTGACAAAGTTGAGAGTATAAGGGATCTTGGAGTTTTCTATCAGAGTGACTTTGAATTTCATTTGCAAGTTAGATATGTCACCTCTAGGGCATTTAAATTGCTAGGATTCATTAAAAGGACTACTAAAGAATTTAAAACCATTTCTTCTATTATTTATCTATATAAGACTCTCATAAGGCCTATCTTATTGTATGCCTCCATCATTTGGTCTCCACATGACAAGTATTTGATTAGGGAGCTTGAGTTAGTTCAACATAAGTTATTTAGGTATGTTGCGTATAAAATGAATCGGAGAATGAGTGTTGTTGATCATGACTATTTTGATTTAGCCTTGTTTCTCAATTTAGAATCTGTTAAGTCATTACATGTCTATCATGATATCTACTTTCTTAAAAAGGTGCAGCTTGGTCTTGTTAACTGTGATCCTATTGTAAAATTATTTGATGAGCGTGAAAACCGCTATAATCTAAGGGTATTTAGAATTTATCAAGAGAGTACTTCAAGAAGTGATTATGTTAAGTATTCCTCTGTCCCTAGAATGAGGCGAAAGTGGAATAAAATTGTTATACCTGCGGGTCTCTCTAATATAGATTCTTTATCTAAGTTTAAACGAGAACTTAAAACTATTGTTAATAGATATTTGTAAGATTATTTAATTGAAATTGCAAGTTTTCATTGTTGTATGAGGAATTTACTATTTGTTTTTTTATGTAAACTTATATTACATGTAAAGGGTTTTGCCCGTTGAATATTAATAAATAAATAAATAAATAAAATAAACAAGACATTCTTAATGTCGCTTCATTTCATAATAAAGAAAAGCTGAGAAATGAAAGCCATTTCCAAAAAAAGTCTCTTATATTTGTTGGACTCTTTAGCTAAGATTTTGGTAGCATCAAAATTGATATTATGACCTTCTTTATGTACATGATCACTCAGTGCACATCTTTCAGGGTGTAATCTACAGTCACTCTTATGGGAACAAATCCTGTCTTTCAATAACCTGTTAGTTTGACCAATATATTCACTCGAGCAATCAGAGCAAGGAATACAGTACACTACATGTGATTGATGTAATAAAGGAGTTTTATCCTTCAGTTTAGTAAATAGAGAATTTATAGTCAAGACAGTTAGTAATTAATATGAATGATGGTAGTGCAAATGTGGATGTTGCGGATGATGCTGGTTCAGAGCACTTAGTGACTAATAATTTTTATGCGTCTCTACCGTTTATTTTGGGTGTCACTCCGAAACTTAGTAGAGTTTTTAAACCTTTTAATAACATCAGAATCGCCAATAAAACTGTCTTGACTATAAATTCTCTATTTACTAAACTGAAGGATAAAACTCCTTTATTACATCAATCACATGTAGTGTACTGTATTCCTTGCTCTGATTGCTCGAGTGAATATATTGGTCAAACTAACAGGTTATTGAAAGACAGGATTTGTTCCCATAAGAGTGACTGTAGATTACACCCTGAAAGATGTGCACTGAGTGATCATGTACATAAAGAAGGTCATAATATCAATTTTGATGCTACCAAAATCTTAGCTAAAGAGTCCAACAAATATAAGAGACTTTTTTTGGAAATGGCTTTCATTTCTCAGTCATCCTCTTGTGTGAACAAAAAGACTGATATTAAGCATTTAAGTGAAATATATTCATTCTTATTGCACTTGGATCAGTATCCTCACAACTTAAGAGTTTCAAACTCCTTTTCTATTGAGTGATTTTATTTTGGAGTTTTAATTTTATTACTCACTTTTCCAATTTCTTGTTGTTCTCAATTATTATAGACAGTTTTGACCCCTTTTTATAATTATCCTCTCTTTATGGTTTCCTAAAATTTAAATAACGTTTTTCGCCAGAATAAGTTTCATGTATCTTTCAGTTGTTTAATTTAATAATTTCTACATTCGGAGTGCCTTCCCTTTTGGTGGGAGATGACATACTGGCAATGTGATATCTCTTCTGTGCTCGGCTGCTCTAAGAGTAAGAGATCTCGGTCTTTGGCGTGTTTTCACCTCTTCTATGTTCTCATTTTTAGCCTCACTTTTTGGTTATATTTTAATTTTTATTAATTTCATTTCACTTTCCATGCCGACGATGTGAATACCGGTATGATGTAGTTTTTAATAATACTTTTATAATATTTTGAATTTTAATTGTGACTGTTTTGTTTCTGCCTTTAATTGGTCAAATGTGGTGATGATGGCAATTTTAAGTTACACTCACTGACTTTGTTCTTAATATGTGCACTTTGGTTATGAACGTCAATATTAATTTTAATTTAAGATCTATGCATACAATCTCATGGACACTGTAAGTTATTTGTTGTTGTTTTTTCCACAAATTGTCCTAGTTTCATTTTGTAAAAATATTGTAGCATTCCCTGATGATGACAATAAACATTGTCGAAATATTGGAAAAAGTGTTATAAGAGTATACTTCCTGCATGCTGCGTACCCAACGAGTTTTCTCTTAGCTTTATATATATATATATATATATATATATATATATATATATATATATATATAAACCTATATAACTTTAAATTTTTACATTTCTTGAGATATAATTTCATGCTAAGTATGTTTTATTGTTAAGTTATTCTCACCTGCAACGTCCTTTGCTATGTCAAAAGCTGTACGATTTGGAGAAAGAGCCATATAAGGACCAATTCTGTAAACAAATGTTAAATTTTAGAGCATGGTTAAAAGTTAAACTATCCGCTAACTTCATTTTACTATTCTGTATGCATCATAAGCTTTAAAATATTAACGGAAGACGCTTAATTTTAGCGGATATATGTTAAAATTTAAACCCTATATAGACTAAGACTTTAAAACATTTTTGATAGTGGAAACTTTAACAAATACAACCGAATCGATTTAAATTCAAGTGAATAATATAGAAATGGCTTTGATATTTGATGTCTTATTAATGAATGAAGAAATTCGAAATCATAGGAACGCAGTTAAGTAAGTTAATTTTGGGGTTATGATATACTTATTATGTTACTCACAAATCAAATCTTTTTTAGGAAACAGTATGGGAGAATTCAAAGAAATTTGAGAGATAATTCAAATCCTTTCGAATTACCTGATAAAATATTCACTAAGCTTTTCAGACTTGATAAAGAAACTTGTCAATTAATAATACATTCAATATCTGAACATATGCATGGCATGATAGTCAAAGATCAACATTTTTTCCTAAACATCTCCGCATACTATGTACTTTGCATTTTCTTGGTCATGGCAGTTACCAGACACCTACAGGTCAGCTTCGTCAAATTGCATTGAGTCTGAGTCAGCCAATGGTCAGTCGCAGTATTGCAGAAGTTACAGATCTTATAGTCAATAATTTATTATATAGGTACATTATTTTCCTTATTTTAAAAAACGTATAAAAAAATAAAAATCACCATTATTAGTTAAAACTAGGTTTAAAACAAGTAACAAGAAATTCCTTTAAATAAAAATCACAATTGGTTAAAGTTTTCAAATAAGATACATAACTATAAATTCTGTTGCTCTGTCACTTTATTAGAGGTTAAAAATGGGGATCATTGATCTACTTTTCGAGTTAAATAGTTCAAATGAATCAAGTGCGATCTGTCAACACTGCTTTATTCAACCACATTTAACGCCACCGTTAAAATGAATGATTTTAAAGGATCCTTTAAATATTGACGTTATAGAATTGGAATTGGGTTATATTCAATTAACGGAACGTTAAAAACACATTTTTTAACGTGCCTTTAATTTTTAACCAGTTCTTATAGAATTGACCCTATTTAGAGCTAACTTTCCAACAGTAACAATTTTATTTATTTATTTATTTCGTATGGCAGGAATACAACTGTTTTTAAAAAAACATTTATACATGTGTAGAACGGTATAAACGGTATACATACAGAGTATAAACAAGTTAAATATAACACAAACAAAGCAAGTAATTGAAACGAACAAAGTAAAACATAGAATGTATGAGAACACAATTGAGAAAGTGGTAAGGTTGTCTCAGTCAACTATGGGTAGATATCCAGTCCACTCAGCCATTCAGTTGCGCCTCCCTTGAGCAGATGGAGCTCCCCCATGGTTCCCGAGAATCTTCTCAAAGGACACTCAGTGGCAATATGGTGCAGTGTCTGGGAGGGGTGTCCGCAGTCGCAGTCGGGGCTATCGGCCATCCCCCATTTATGCCTCCAAAAGTGACACAGGCCATGGCCAGTTCTCAACCGATTGAGAGACGTCCAGGATCTTCTAGGCAGGTCAAAACCGTCGGGTCGTTCAGTTGGGTCTGGTATCAGTCCATTTACGTCGGGGTTAGATGTATTCCACTCCCAGCGTCAGGCGTCTCCGATATCGAAGTTGTCTCTTACCAGCTGCTCTCCGAATCTCCATGTTGGTTTACGGGATTTTAGTCTGAATTGATTAATGCAGTCCCGGTGTATGGGGAGCTGGTGGTTATTTACGCATTTCTGCCATTCCCTCTTCAGGGCCTGGTGTCTTCGTAGGTGTGGAGGGGGAATATTAGACAGAACTGGGAGCCATTGTGTGGGAGTGGACTTGACCGTCCCTGTTATCAGCCGCATGGTGGTGTTTAACTGAGTGTCTATCATTCTTATGTGAGCGCTATTCAGCCATGTAGGACTACAATACTCTGCTGTTGAGTAAACGAGCGCAAGGGCCGACGTTCTAAGAACCGTGGCACTCGCTCCCCATCCACTTCCTGTCAATTTGTGGAGGATATTATTTCTAGTTTTTATTTTCCCTTCTGTCTTTCCTATGTGAGTTTTGTAGGTGAGTGAGCGGTCGAATGTTACTCCCAGGTACTTTGGATGTGGGTTGTATCTCAACAGCTGGCCCCTAAACCTAATACTGGGGGTATAGCCCGCCTGCCTATTGTTGAGGTGAAAACAAGCTGTCTCGGTTTTAGTGGCGTTGGGTCTCAGTCTCCATGTTTCAAAGTATACATCCATCATCTTGAGGTCGGCTTCAAGGGCCTTTTCAGAGGTTTCGAAATCCGTAGACTGACTAATAAGGGCGATGTCATCCGCGTAGATGAACTCTTTAGAATATGTGGTTGGTAAATCAGAAGTGTATATGTTAAAAAGTACGGGTGCCAATACTGATCCTTGGGGCAGACCGTCATTAAGTCTATAGCTGCGGCTCCTGCTGCCATTCAGGTGTACTTCGATAAATCGGTTTGACAGCATGTTATTGAGTAAGGTAGCCAGTGATTTACAAGGTACGACATGGGAAAACTTCAGGAGCATACCTTGTCTCCAGACCGTGTCGTACGCCGATGACAAGTCAATGAACACAGCAATAGATTTCTTTCTTTCCTCGAAACCCCTTTCAATATTCGTAGCCACCGAGAGCACCTGGTCACCACAACTTCTTCCAGGCCTAAAACCAGCCTGCTCAACAGGTATGAATTCCTCTGCGACGGGTTGTATTCTATTAAGGATGAGCCTCTCGAGCAGCTTATAGCAGACACTCAACAAAGCA
>JARQZK010000246.1:0-52668 GCA_030704885.1 Cynegetis impunctata | reverse complement strand
CCCGACCCGTCTACTGGCGCAACTTTTTTTCACCCGTGTACTGGAAGGTTAATATATTGTTACATGGAAGAGAAAGTAGGTTGGTTGCTTGTTTGTGTTTAAAATTTTGATCACATAGCTGTAAGTCATGTGTGTATATATATATATATTATATATATATATATATACTATATATAATATATATATATATATATATATTATATATATATATATATATATATATATATATATATATATATATATATATATATATATAATTTCCTAGATTTCAAATAATACTTAAATTTGGATAGGCTGAGTACGAGTTGACTTAAGAGTTGAGAATAATTATATGAAATAGATACATTATGGTCTCTATCAATCGCCAGCAAAACAAATATTGACGCTGTTTCTAATTAAACATTTGTGAGCTTTCACCCTAATTCAGATGTTTTGATTAATTGGTACTATAATAGCCATTCGTGCTAACATAATACTGTCATCATTGTGACTTCAGAAAATTATACATAGGTAGTTAACATAATCCTTGATTCATTCCATCAAGACCATTCACGGCTGAAACAATTGTATTCTCGTCTGAAGAACAATGTTATATTATTGTCAGAGGAACATGTGCAAACGCGGTGTTCAGAACAATGTATTTTTCATTTAAATTTTACCGCAAAATGCCCCGAGAACATCGTTGCGAGTAACAAATTGTGTATCATATTGCATAGCGACCGACGTCATTAGCTTAGAGCAGTCTGGAAAATCGGGTTTTGATTGACCCGTTATTCATACGAATTTTAATTTAATTTGGCTTCTTCCAACGAAAGAGGAAGAAGAGACTTGTATTTCATGAAAAGACAGTATCATTGCTATAGTGCTTCCGTTTCAAAATTAGACATTCTAACTAATTTTTAATTTCACCCTAAGAGAGCACGGAGCCATTTACTAGCCCAGAATCTGTCTATGCTATCGGAAAACGCACCTACATGAAAGAGTTCAGGGAAAGGTAGGAAACCGAAGGAGAATCTTTCATGATGGAATCTTCTAGGATGGAATCTTTCTGGGATGGAACTTTCCCAAAAGTTCCTTTGGATCACTTTGAATTAACTTTCAATCTAACCGGATATAATTCTAATCTAATAATTCTGGAGATTCACCGAAAGCTTCTGATACTGTTATCAAGTTTGAAGATATATTTTGTTCAAACAAAACTGCTATCAGCGAATGAAATTTTCACGACGAAGAGTTCATTTTCCTTTGAAAATTTTATATGTTACGTATACCTGAAAATATTATGCTCTAATTCCTTCTGGGTATGGTTCCTTCCGAGTAGGAATTTTTTTGGGTCACATGCTCGGGGTATATCTATTCCATGTAAGGAGGAAACCGAAAGAGAAAAGCTATGGCGGAATCTTCCAGGGATAAAACACTCAAAAAGTGAAGAGTTTCTTCGGAACTTTCAAACTACAAGATTCAAATATCTAAATTTAATTAAGAATAAATTACACTTCCTCGCTGGTTTCCTTGCAGGACACTGTCGCCACATGAAGAATAGGTTAATCAGAAACTGAGGAGTGTAGATTCTGTAGGGAGGAGGAAGAAACGAATCTTCCAGGAATAAAACACTCAAAAAATGAAAAGTTTCTTCGGAAATTTCAAACTGCAACATTCAAATGATATCTAAATTTAAGTAAGAATAAATTACATTTCCTCGCTCGTTTCCTTGCAGGACACTGTCGCCACATGAAGAATTTGACGAGAATAGGTTAATCAGAAACTGAGGAGTGTTGATTCTGTGGGGTGGAGGAAGAAACGAATTTTCCAGGAATAGAACACTCAAAAAATGAAAAGTTTCTTCGGAAATTTCAAACTGCAAGATTCAAATGATATCTAAATTTAAGTAAGAATAAATTACACTTCCTCGCTGGTTTCCTTGCAGGACACTGTCGCCACATGAAGAATTTTATGAGAATAGGTTAATCAGAAACTGAGGAGTGTAAATTCTGTGGGGAGGAGGAAGAAACGAATCTTCCAGGAATAAAACACTCAAAAAATGAAAAGTTTCTTCGGAAATTTCAAACTGCAAGATTCAAATGATATCTAAATTTAAGTAAGAATAAATTACACTTCCTCGGTGGTTGCCTTGCAGGACACTGTCGCCACATGAAGAATTTTATGAGAATAGGTTAATCAGAAACTGAGGAGTGTAGATTCTGTGGGGAGGAGGAAGAAACGAATCTTCCAGGAATAAAACACTCAAAAAATGAAAAGTTTCTTCAAGAATTTCAAACTGCAACATTCAAATGATATCTAAATTTAAGTAAGAATAAATTACATTTCCTCGCTGGTTTCCTTGCAGGACACTGTCGCCACATGAAGAATTTGATGGGAATAGGTTTATCAGAAACTGACGAATGTAGATTCTGTGGGTAGGAGGAAGAAACACCTGTTCACCTGGTTATAGAATGCCTCACCATTGCAAGCCAACTGAATGAATGCTTTGGACAAGAAAATTGTAGAGTGAGAACGTAACCTCCTTCAATTCGAGATATTGGAGTTCATTAGTACCTACTCTGGAACTAGAAGGCGAGCTGTAGAAGGTGACTATAAATGGCGCAGTACAGCTCTGATAGGGGGTATAATACACATCAAAGTCGAGTGTAATCTCATATCAAATGAGAATAATATTTCTGAGGCCATGTTTATTATTGAAATATTTCGAAATATATTCACGAAACTAGTTCAAAATGATATTATTTATTCCTTCAGTATGGCTTAATTTATCTTGAAATTCAGACACAGGATAACAAAAGATACGCCTTGAACTGTGTTTGATACGACTGACAAGAGACTGGCGCTTTAGTATTGCTAGGCGTTCGCGTCAGCTTAATGCGGTTATGCGTATTGTTGATATTTTCTTGATAAAAGAATGAATTGTGAAAGTGATTCAGTAAAACCTTACCTAACTACATCATTACTATGATATATAAATACACTGATAGTTTACTCACATCTTTATATTTATATAGAGTATATTATTAAAATTTAGAAACACTTACCTAACTTCATCATTGCTATGATGAAGTTAGGTAAGTGTTTCTAAATTTTAGTGATATACTCTATATAAATATAAAGATGTGAGTAAACTATCAGTGTATTTATATAATTATAAACAGTGACCGGAATGAAAAATTGAGAGTCATTTTTCGAACTTTTCAATTTTTGTTTGAACAGAAAAGTAGCGATTTCAACATCAATTTTTCAAATTAAAACTTTGCATCTTTGCAATAGTTTCTTCTGGATGAAATTAATTACGAAATGAACGATAATCTAGCGGAATCTACAATAATATAAAATACCACTACCGACGCAGTTTTTTCAATATGCCTACCTATATGGAACTGAGCTGAAATAATGTTTCCTCCTCATCAATCATTAAATAATAATAAATAAAATAACGTTGAAAAATTATTCATTACAATTTTAATGTATATTACTATTCCTTCATGTATTGTTATTTCGCCACTCGTCTTTTTGTGTTCTTCTAGCTCTATATTTACTTGTGTATCAAGTTGACATTCTAACGGCTGTCCAGGTTTGAAATTAAGACACTGTAAAAATGAAACCGTATTCACAAAATACCTAATTTTCTTTTTCTACCGTTACTAGAATGATTTATCTAAAAAACTTGCAGTTACTGTCTGCTACTTGTAGTTGTCTATTATTATTCATCCAATATGGGGTCATGGTGCACCGTGAACCAAGTGAACAAGAGTTTCCTTTTTCTCCCCACAGAATCTACACTCGTCAGTTTCTGATAAACCTCTTCTCATTAGATGCTTCCTGAGGCGACAGATGTCGATACTTGGACTACTGTTTCAGAAATACGTGCAGTCAGATTCTTCAGATGACTTATTTGAATGTAAAATCTCTTTGGAATAGAATCCAATTAAATAGAGTCGTTAAAAGAACCCTTTCCAATAAAATCCAATTAAATTGCGACACTTAAACCATTAAGATTCCTGAAATATACTTGACTTTCTGCGGTATCGGAAACGTCAAACTTAGTCATAACTATTAGTGATTTCTGACTATAATAAATCTTTTGGAAGATATAGGTCGAGAACACGCATCGCATAAAGAAAGACTCCATCAATCATAACCCACCATCGTACATTTCTCAGACTATCTACTTGATACCGTTAACTAGGTGATAAATGAATGAAGGCTTGAATTTGAACGAGTTAAAACATCATTGTTTCAGTTATTATTTCGATAGTAATTATTTCGTTCATATTCAATCCAAAACTAAGACTATCGCACTATATCGAAAGTCAATAATGAGGAAGTGATTTTTAAATTATTTTCATACCTCCCTGGTCATGATTCTTGAGGATTTTTTTGATTCTTATGCGAAATTTGTGAGCTATGCCTATAGATCAGTAATTTTCGATGAAAGGAATATTTGAATTGAAAGATATTTCAGGTATGAAATGAGGTTCTCAGTCAGAATGTATTTATTCTACTAATGCCATGATAAATCATCAGTTTGATTCATCTATCCAACTGAAATTTGAAGTATACATATGTTAGGCAACCTTTCATATTGCATGGATTCCTTAGCAACTGTGCACACTTTAATGTGATCGTTGTGACATGTTATTTAAAACAAATTATTGAAATGTCACTGTCATTACACAAGTGTGTTGATTTTAAAGTTGATATCATGGAAAGTAAAAGTGATGTAGAATTAACACCTCCAAGCATAATAGAAGCTAGTAAGGTGAATATCCTGGATGGACAGAGTGCGCACTGTGGATGTGCTTGCGAGAATGTCAAAAGATCACGACGTCCTGCTCACACTTAAAGAACGAAAGTTGGAATAATTTAGACACATTCTCAGAAACAAAAAATACGGACTTCTCAAATTAAAAATAGAAGGAAAAATGTCGTGGCTAAAGAATTTGCGTCAATGGTATGGTGAGACTACGACAAGTCTCTTAAGACAAAGTAAGGTAAGTAAACGTTCTATTCTTGGATCGGAATATCGATGAAAAAGCAAATTCGTTTTCAGAAAACTTGCCGAATTGCTCATTTTGCCAAATTGGCGAAGAAAATTGAAAGTTCTACTGTGTGGACTCATAATTAAATGCTGAAAACGAGTCTCAGCATTAATAATAATGTGGATATTAGTAAATACTTGAAATTTGAAGTATTCCTGAAGCGGCATTTATATGGTTATATACCCAAGAAATCGAAGATTTTTATAACAACTGATTTTGAAACATTTATAAGAGAAGCTCCCGATGAAGTTTACTTAATTCATAATTAACAAATGTTCGATTCAATTTGTATTTATTTATTTCTGACTTTAAAAGGGATATGAAGCAAAAAAAGTATAGTATAAAATTTGCACGAAATAGCTCTTTTGCACTAGAATTATTTGAAACACTCGTGTATTTTTACTCTCGTGCAATATATGCTACATGTCTTGCTCGTTTCATTATATACTATTCTCTTCTCAGCTATTTTGTTTATTATACAACCCAAAGTGCTTCACTGATCAATAACAAAAAAAAAAGATGATTTGTTCCATGTTTTTAGCTTGATTGAAGGAAATTAAAATGAATTTACCAATTTCATTGGTTCGATTCACCAAGTAATAGCCACTCATAGTCTAAGATCCGTTATCAGAAATATATACCCTCATCTGTTATTTATTGCTAATAAGGAAAATACGATAGATAATGTATGTATTGATACATCGCAAATAGGTTGCCCAGCTGAATCACGTGCCGATGATGTTAAACAATAAAATGTTTGATCTTATTTTTTTGATCAACTTCCCCCATTTGTTTTTTTATGGAAGTTGGGCATCAGCTGAAAGAATATACCCTCAGGATTCCACAAAATGCAGGTTGCTACATTCCGATTTTAAACAGGTAAGAAAGCGTAGATAATATACCCTCATATGTCATTCAATCGAATTACATATCAAATGAAAGCTAATTTTATTCCCAATGCAACCGTATTAGGTTGCCTCATCAAAAAGTTTGTTGAATCCATGGTTACCTAGATTGAAGATATTAAAATTTCTGTACGTGCGTTGAGATAGAAGCGTTGCGGACGCAATTCAATTTGACTGACAAAGATGCAGCAACCCTATAAATGCGCAGAAAGGAATGTAGGCAACCTAGATTTTTTGAAATCCTTAGGGTATATTATTTCAGCTGATGCCCAACTTTCATATTCATGAAATGGGAGCAGTTGATCAAAAAAATATGATTAAACATTTAATTGTTTAACATCATCGGCACGTGATTTAGCTAGGCCAACCTATTTGCGATATATCAAGTCATTCATTATCTAGCGTATTTTTCTTATAAGCATTAACCCTTAACTACTGACAGGAGTCCCACAGACTTCTTGAAGCGCACTATACGTCATACCTCCCATCACAATAGAAGCAGACGAATGTTTCTTTCAGTAGGTACCTTCCTGAACTTAGGCAAGTTGAATTTCGCTGATTTTCATTTGATCTCTTGCAAGCTATATCGTAAGAGGAGTCTTCAAAAAGAGCGAAACCAATGGATAAAAATTTTGAGGAGACTTTGCTTCAATGATTTGAAAACATAGAAATTGATAATAGCGATGTGGAACCAGATGAAAACTTATTGAAAGAATTGATTCGGCGCACTCTTCAAGTACCCTCTGTACCGGAGCCTCAAACTGGAGATGAAACCCTCCTCTCCAGAAAATATTGCCACATGTGTCCTCCGAAATTGAAAAGAAAGACCACATATGCCTGTTTAACTTGCAAAAAACCAATGAAAAGTTTGCCTAGTGTGTTGCAGCCAATCTAACTAACAATTTTTATGCATATTTTCAGTGCTTGTCACTTTTTTTCAGCTTTTTTTGTAAACATTTACTTTACGTTCTGTTTACTCCACATACATGGGAGAACTCGATTTCAAAAGATATTATAAATATTTTGATTTCAACAACTTAATACAGCCTACTATTTAATTCATTGTAATTTTTTTTGAAAAATGATGAGTGGTAATTTCTCTATTACTATTTACTTTTTAAAGAATAAAGATTCTGCAATTCTTTTTACCCTTTCTGAATGAAGTAAGTTATCCCTTTCAATTAATAGATATTTCAAAAAAGTATTGACAAACTGTGGAAAGCCTAGTAAAAAAAGGAGTCTGGCAGACTCCGTGTCAGGGTCTGTGTGAGGAAATAGTTGTCAGTAGTTAAGGATTAAATAACAGATGAGGGTATATATTTCTTATAATGGATATCGCACTATCAAGGTCGCTTATACTTAAAAGACCAAGGTCGAAGTCTTTGGGCTGTGCCCAGACAAAATGCACAGCACTTTACTAGAAAGAGCCCATAAAAGCAGGTTCTTGGATCCAAGGAAAGATCTAAGTGACCTACTGGATAAACATATTGAAAATTTTTAAAACGGATCACATTTTGCATCACTTCCACTTCTCTGGAATGGTGTTCTTTAAAAAGCTCGAAATTATAAGATACTCCACTGTCAGATATCAACTATCCATTCAGTAAGACCGTATCAATATTTTATCGCTTCATACCTGCCATCCGGATTCCTCCGGTCTGATATAATTTCGTAAATTCGAAAACACCGTTCTAGGTCGGCATGAATGGAGGAATCTCCGGCTGCACAGTTGATGTACGTTGAACTAACGTGCGCCAGACAGCCGAGCGGTATGAAAATTACGCGAAAGCTCACAATTAATTGGGGCGTGAAAGAGCATCGCACTATAGAAATTCCAGGCAGAGCCACGGAATATTCAGTATTCAGTGCAGTCGGCTGCATGACGGGAGATGATGTTGCGATGGTTCCGATGGGTACGTCCTTGTCGGACTACATTACGAATGACGTTATGTTACGTTCAAATTGAAAACAAGGCGTCCTGTTTACAGATTTATCTTTTGGAAGGTCTATTTATACAAATTACGTGACACACGTACACATGTCAGATGAATTACCATGCTTTTTATTCGTACTTTCATATTATTACAACATTTTTGTTGCTGTTGCGTGTTTCCGAAAATGTTCCCAAATGTTCCTGAATGATAATAATAATAATAATAATAATGTTTATTTGATTCTTAAATACATCATCATCACAATGACTATCCATTTACCACAACCAGAAATAAAAAATTATCTCATTCTACAATTTCTCCTATCATATCAAATAAAGCACCCTTCCTTTTTTTATCTTTTCCGAAGGCATATTCATTGGCAAGCAATGGAAATGTCTTGTGAGGGAAATTTAGGAATCAGGAAAAACGGCAGTCGAGCAAAAATCAAATCAAAAGGAATTACTTCCACACTATAATATTACACAATGGACGTAATCAAAGATGTATACTTTACAAAAAAAAAACAACTGAGCGAGCACAGTTCATCCAACACATCAACTGTGAACAAATGAATTTTTCATGTTTTTTAAATGTTCTTTGAAATTATTTTATGTTTCGGCAACAAACGTTGACTTGTCACCCTTCAAGCTACGATTCCACCGGAGGAACATTTTTGTTGCTGTTGCGTGTTTCAGTAATTGTTCTCAAATGTTCCTAAATGTTCTTTAAAATTTTTTTATTTTTCGGCAACAAATGATGACTCTTCCTACTTGTCGCTTGTTTCCATTTTGAGCGGTAAACTTCAAGAGAAAATAGGAAACATTTGTGAAAAAAACCGTGTTGCTATCGCAGTGGAAACGTATCGAGAACTCAATTAGTACACATTCGTGTGCAGTGAAGTACGAAAACGAATAGATATATAGCAACGTTTCCACCAAAGGAACATAGAAGAACGTTTTTGTTGCTGTTGCTTGTTTCCGTAAATCTTCAAAAATGTTCCTAAAATTTCTTTGTGTTTCGGCAACAAATGTCGATTTTTTCTACTAAATAATATGCAACTATTGACAATTTGAGTTGCTTCAGTGGAAACAAGAAATTTACGTATGTTGCCATAAGTTTCTATTCTTGGCAACAAGGAGAAACATTCAGCAACAAAATGTTTCTCAATATTCCTTCGGTGGAACTGTAGCTTAAGAGACTATTGTACATTTAATCGGAAGGCAACTAGCGAGACGCGGGAGTAATTTTTAAATCCGTTTAAGATTTTCAATACCTCGATTGTCGAGATGCTCTTGATGACTGATTAATTATGACCAGAATATCCAATATTCAAGTTTATTGAGCTTTTTGGAGTATGTATGGAGCTAAAAAACGTTTTTGAAGGGGTTTTACATCCCCGAACACTGTTTAAGTTGATTAGAGGGTTGAAAATGTGTACGTAGATTGAGTTTTTATTAATGAAGTGCTTTTTGGTAGTATGGACTTTTTTACATTAAGTGAACAAGAAAAATATTTCAATTCTTTGATAACTTATCAAACAACTTTCTAAGGGAGCTGGTTATATGTATTCCGCGACGACAATTCTACATTCACAATCCAACGGTGAATTATAGAAATCGTCAAGTCACCCCGACTCAAAATCTGCATACAGCTGTTTCGATTTTACTAGATCTCATCAGTGCAGCGTATTTGACTCTGAGTGAATTAATAAATTTCTACTTGTTACCCAATACAAACCGCGGTCGGACTACTATATGGATGAAAACCCTATCCACCAAAAAAGTTGGAAACCAACAGTTCAACGTCTAGATAGAAAATGCAGAATCCCGTCGCGAGAATACATACTTTCTGACAAAAGCAGAGTAGATAAGATGTCTACTCTGCAATTGTGGCGTATGCGATTCCTGATCACTTCAATATAGCGTTTTTCAAAACTCTGGACGTACTCACGAGAGGTCGCTCCGTAAATACTTGTAGCGATGTTGTGAACATCGCATATTTAAAATCAAAACATGAAAAATATATAAATGGTCAATTTAATAAATTAAATAAAGTTAACAACTTAAATTCTTCACTAATTTGAAAATCGCAACAAGTATTCACGCAGCCCACTCTTGTGAGTATGTCCAGAATTTTTAGGAAACGCTATGTTAGCTTGCTTTGGAACCACATGTGCCACAGTTGACATTTCATGTGAGGAAGTATGTATTATCGCGACAGGATTCTGCATTTTCGATACAAGCGGTGAATTGTTGGTTTCCATTATACTTGGTGGAGCCTGCTCTGGGTTGTTATCCAGATAGAAGTTCGACCGAGATTTGTATTGGGCACAAATTAGAAAATTGGTAATTCACTCCGAGTCAAATAAGCTGCACTGATGAGATCTTATAAGATTGAGACATCTGTATGCAGATTTTAAGTCGGAGTAATTTGACGTTGTCTATAATTCACCGTTGGATATATTAAAAATGTGAAAAAATTTGTTTCCTTTAATTATTCATTCAGATGTCTGATTTTCATTATGAAAAAACAAAGTAAATAATTTTTAAATATTGTAATCAATTGTTAACTTGAAAACTGTACGTAATATATATAAACTGTTATTAAACTCATCTATATTAATAATATATATTATTTATGGAAAGTATATTATTAAAATTTGCAAACACAATTCCTTACCTGACCTTACCTTTGCTATACGCAACTTCGATATAATGACTTTCACAATTCGTTCTTTACTCATAAAAAAACGTTTTTGAGGTTAATTCGATAAAACATTGAGGTTATGAGTATGATCTAGCATGGCTAGTGATTCTCGTGACGGACACAGTTTAAGGCCAAGCTCAATTCGCCTAATGTCTGAAGGAAATCGTTTCAAACAGATCTGTTGAGAACGCTTCATTATTTAATTAATTTATAGATGCCGCCAAAGTAGGACGGTTATTAGAGAAATAAGAAAACGTTTCGAAATTTTCAGGGATACGTTCCGTTCGTTTTATTGATTCTTCCGACTGTACCTCGTGATACATTGCACAAGTTACTCAAAATGAAGTATTACATGTACAGCACACTTTTGACTCCCTGAACTCGGCAAGTTTACGTCAAGCTCCGACTAGAATGTTTCCATTTCGACACGAATACAACGCAAACTCCTGTTGAATCCTAGACACACTTTAACACGTTGACTGCCATGTGAGTTAATTACAACTCACACAGCTCCGAGACCGAGGCGCCGTGTGAGTTGTATATAACTCCATGCAGGTTTTGATTATGAAGCCGCGTGTATCGTGGAGAGTTCACAGTTTAAAGCTAATGCATACGAAATCGAATAAGCAAGGCGCCAGGAACAATTTGGTGTATTTGGCCTGGCGCTCAGGTTATTTCTTGAGATGTTATAATATTTCAAACTATCAGTTGAAATAGAACGTATTTGTTCTAATATTTTAATTTGCAATAATATCAAATATGTATTATTATGATTGAAATAATTATCCTTGCATAAAATAATCTTTAATCAATTAGAAATAACAAAAACGTAAAAAACAGAACTCCTAAAAAACCATATTTCTCAAAATTTGTTATAATCTTTCAAACTATCAGTTGAAATAGAACGTATTTGTTCTAATATTTTAATTTTCAATAATTCATTCATTCTCGCTACATATATACTCGTCCTCCGAAAAATTTTCGATGTAATCCGCTAGATCTTCATCGCTCATATCTAAATATTTATCCATAAGTTCCTGCAACTTTTTTTGTTGAGATTCGTAGGAAGACATTTTCAAATTGATATAATTATTGCAAACACAACCTAACCGGAGCACTGCGTTGAAACAACTGATTCAACTCGTCGAACGTGTACCTACTAATAGATTAGAACAAGTCGAGACGTGATTTTAGACGAAATAGCATAGTGAGTTATATATGACTCACGCGGCCCTAATTGTTTGAGCGCCGCGTGAATCAAATATAATGCACGGGGTAAATCATATTCAGGGGTTGAAATTAAATTTCAATTCTCGTTAGTTAGGTGTAACATACAATATTAAGCATAAAAACAAAAAAAAAACATGTGGCCTCAGAGCAAAATTTTTTTTTTCCGACATGGCAGTCAACGTGTTAAAGGCGATATTCTCATGTACGGAATGAATTATTCAGTTTCCGTTGGGAATGAAAGATCCAAGCCGCTGAAAATTTTCACAGTGAATTATTGGAAAATTCAGATTTGGCCTTCCGGGATGTACATATTTATGTACGAAAGTTTAGATCCGTCAGTGACATTCGAAAGTTTTCGTGTGTGCGAGTCCCGAAATTAGGTAAGAATCATTCCCATGTGTGCTGTCTCGAAGGAAATGAAATTATCCGCAAATTCCAAGATAATTTCGTCCACATACAGATGTGGAGATCTACTATTGAGGATGTACATGAAATTAATTTAAAAAGAAATAGAATTGTTAATATTGTTACAAATTATGTTTCATCATACGCCCCACCAAACAGCAACATAAACATCTAATTAAAGCAATTAAAGAAACCAATTACTTTCTAAGTGACCATAATGAAATTCTAATAACAAAATCTGATAAAGGAAATTCCACCGTTGTCTTGTATAGAGATGATTATGAATCTAAGGCATCACTTTTACTAAAAGATACAACCACATACAAAAAACTAAATTCTGATCCCACTGTTACAATACAAAATAAATTAAATAAAACAATCCAAAAATTGTACAAAAACCAACACATTGATAAAAACATACACGATTATCTGAAGTGTAATAATGGCATATGCCCCAAAATTTATTTTCTACCTAAGATTCATAAGGAAAATTGTCCATTACGTCCCATTGTTAGTTTCATGTAACAGTCCACTATATAATCTCAGTAAATTCTTATCAAAATTATTGACTCACGTCTTCAAAAAAGATGAAAAGTATGTTAAGAATTCATTTGAACTAGTTGAAAATTTGAAAAACACAATTTTACCCAACAACTATATTTTAACATCCTTGGATGTTATTTCACTATTCACAAACATACCAGTTGAACTAGTTATAAGTCTCTTGAAAAAGTATTGGTACAGAGTTGAAGGAGAAACACAACTCGAAATTGCAGAGTTTATTGAACTTTTTTCATTATGTGTAGATAATAGCTATTTTATTTATAATGGCTCATACTATAAACAAACATTCGGTCTAGGAATGGGTAATTGTTTAGCACCAATAGTTGCTGACATTGTTATATCAGAATTACAGAATGAAGCTCTAGGTAAGCTTACTTTTGAGATACCGTTTTTCAAGCGTTATGTCGATGACATCATTACAGCAATACCTATAGGAAAGGAAGAAGAACTATTGTCTACGTTTAATAATTTTCATCCCAGATTAGTATTCACTATAGAGTGTGAGGTTGAAGGGAAGGATCCCCTTTTTAGACACACTATTTATTAGGAAGGGCCAAGAATTGATATTTAATTGGTACCAGAAACCAATTTCCTCAGAAAGAATTCTTAATTTTTATTCACACCATCCACTTACACACAAAATTAATATCATTAAAAATTTATATCAAAGATCATTAAAATTATCACATGAAACTTTCCATAAAACTAATGAAAACAAACTAACAACAATTCTAACTATGAATGGGTATCCTAAGAGCTTTATCAATAAAATTTTAAAGAACATTCCTATCATTGAATCTATTCCTGCAGAAAACAGAGTCAAGAATGATGTCAAATATTATAAGATTCCCTACATTACACAACTTTCTGAGAGAATTGCAGGAAAATAAAGAACACAAAAAACACTAATTACTTCAAAACCAGAAAATACAGTAAAACAATTTTATTCAAAATTAAAAGAAAGAACTCCAAAAGAATTGACGTCCAACGTCATTTATAGAATCCCATGTACTGACTGTTCGAAAGTTTACATAGGACAAACAGGTCGTTACTTAAAATTGAGAATACAAGAACATAAGAGAGATGTAATCAATATTCATAATCCTTTAAAAAGAAAAGAAAACAACACAGCATTAGCTGAACATTCTTTGCAAGAGATGCATAGTTTTGAACTAAGCGACGTAAAAATAATAGGGAAACAGGACAATTTAAAAAAACGTTTACTACATAAAATGTTTTCCATAAAAGAAGAACCACTGACAATGAATCGAAGAACTGATATAGAAAATTTAAACGTAGCATATTATTACTTGATCTCAAAAATACCGAAAAAGAAGATGAAAAACGCACAACAATAATAAATAACTCGTCTAACATCTGTCGCACCAACTTTCGTACGAATCTCTTTCAATTAGTCAATCAGTTTACGCCGATCATCGAAAGTGGTATCTGTTGCTATGTTCTCTATTTTGTTCATGTTGATTTTACGTTACATCCTGACGGAAAGAGCCAACTAATGATGTAAGTTAAGGTACTGTCTATCTGTTTATATCTTGATCATTTATTGTGTTTTTGTTTTTTTTTTGTTCTCTCGCTATCTATGAATGTTTGTAAAGTCATAAGTCGATGTACACTGTCTGTAGTTGTATTAATTTTCCAATTGTGTTTTTTAAATTACTATATTTTATATAGTATTGCCAATTTTATGTTCATTTCAGAGCCCTGAAGAAGTTTATAAGCATAAACGAAACGTCGGCAAATCTTTGAATTGGTTTTCTTTTAATAATCATCCCGACCAACAACCTTTTAAAACTGTTCATCTATAATTTCGTCCTTCAAATAACACTGCTAAACAAGGAAAATGATTCTGGCTCCGAAGTAACCTATTCTTATGTACTTCCACCTGCTAATTTGAAAAAAAAATACCAACTCATTCGTGTACAAATTTTGAAAACACTCACTCAATTTTTTGAGGTTATTAAAGTGCGAATCCCCTCAAAATACGCGAGTGAGTATGAACATCTGAGGGGGGTCCATTAATTACGTGAGAAAATTTTGGTGATTTTTTGACTCCCCCTACTCCATTGGTGAGATGTCGTGAGTTCTTGCTCGACCCCCTCTTCCCCTCCTAGAATCTCACGTGAGATTTTTTTGAATGCATATTTGTTATATGAATGAGTTAACAGTCGCATGCAGATGGGAAGGGGTTACCTAGTTTTCGTTATATTTCAGCCTAATATCAATTTTTTAATTTGGAATTTTTTGACTTTTATCCTATGGATATTTCAAAACATATCTGCCAAAAATCAAATAATTACAGTGGTTTCTATAGAAGAAAACATCTGTTGATGCGCGATCCATTGGTTCTCCTATATGAATACTTATGTAATGTAGATTGGTATAACTGTCATTTTGAATGAAATGCTGTGTGTACGTGTACGCTTTGACCTCTAGATTTTGTTAGGTAAGGCAGTTGACTGCTAAATCGCATGCGCATGCGCGATACGTGAGTCAGGCCGTAAAGTTTTTTATTTTTCACTTGTATATTATACGTTTATTTCACCTTGGATACAGTTGCTATAAACACACTCATTATGCCCTAGGTCATTATGCCCGCATTTGCGGGCATAATGGATTTAAAACGCCCGCTTATTGTACTAGGAGAAATGATGCAAATTTCATTGATTAAATACTTCATAATCCTTGTTGTATAAGACTCTGGATTTCTCCGGCAATGAATTATTCGCAGGTTTGGCTGCATTTTCTATGATATTCTTGGGTAAATTCATTTTCATTTTCATTATTTATATAATAAGACTACACTAAGAAAGCAGCAATGACATTCACTAAATTTGATGACAGAAATAATCACAAACGTCAAACTATCAACAAATGACATGCCTACTCTGAGAAAGAAAATAGATAGGAGCAATGAAACGATTTTTAAATCGCTTTTTCATCATTAAATAATAAATTTTTTTCGTGAAAAATAAAATCTTGTATGCACCACGTGCGTTACTAGATCCTTACGCTCATCGGGCAACATTCATGTTTCCCTCCGGGCGTAAGTATCTATATAACGCACTTGGTACATAAATAACTATTTTGTAAAGTCTAGGCAAGTCAATATGCCAATTCAACATAAAATATAGATCTAATCATTCCCAAGGTTTGCTCAGTAACAGCACTGAAGATATTTGGGTTTGAATGTACTCAAGTTGCGGCAGTTTCAAGAGGGGCAGTTCAACCGGAATCAAAGGGAAAAGCAGCAGGAAGTGCTACTAAAAATATACCTGAAAAAAGAAGATGCTTCGTATGTCCAAGATCTGAAGATCGAAAATTTATGAAATCTTGTACAAAATGCGTGAAGTACCCATATCTGCTCAAAACATACAGCCATAGAAGAACACTATATAATAAGAACATGTACCGAATGTATTCAATATTTTACTATACATTTTCATTGATAATGAAACTTTTGAGTTGTAGAGATGGAGTTATTTTAAATAAAAACGAGTTAAATGTACAAACTTATTGAAAAAAATATATGTTCTTTCTGAGTCAGTTACTAACCACCCTCATCCTAATAATATCATTCATTTTATTGTTGGGGTTACTTGCTGACCCCCCTCATCTGGGTTGGCATATTACACTCATAGCATCCGGCTGCGACTGTCAATCTGTGCTAATGCTATTAGTTCAAGTGAATCAGTAATATTTTATAAAAATGTGAAAAAAATTAATAAAAAAGTAATGATTGTGATAAGCTACAAGTTTTTTGAGTGAAAATTATTAGTGCATCGTTTGTTTATTAGAAGAGGTTATGGCATTATTTTTTATGAATAATATTCCAATCGTACCGTATATGAAGAAGAAATATTTACTCCAAAAAAAATATTTACTTATAATAAATATTTATTGAGGCTTCGGTGGACCAGCGTTAAGGTGAACCGCCTTATACCGTTTGTAAACCGAGGATTGTGGGTTCGAGTCCCACCTCGCTCTTGGGTGTTGTGTATGTCCAGAATTTAGTGGTTATATATGATTAAAAATTGTTGGGTAATGTACATAGTTTACAAGCCCATTGGCCGTTCGGAACCGGCGTTAAACTGTAGGTCCCTCGAGTTAAAAAAAAAATATTTATCAATAGTTAAAGAATAGCGCTAGAAAAATACTTTTTCATATTCAATAAATGAATAAATTGTTTCCAACCAAATGAATTTATTTATAGTTAATGAATTCTTCCATTATTCAGTGCATAACTAAACCGCGATGAATATTTTCATGGATGATTTAGCTATATTTCAGTGGAGCAACATTTTTTACTTAAGTTAACCCAGTTTTCTCACAGTTTTATACTGTTCCATGCGAAAAAAAAATTACGTGATATTTGATGAGACCACCTCCTCTCCCACATGAGATTGAGTGAGATTTTCCTCGACCACCTCCCCCCCCCTAAACACCTCACGTAATTAATGAATGTCCCCTAATACCTATGGTGCTTCCTAACAATAATCCAATTTTGACCGTCATAAACGTGAAATTTCTACGTTAAAATTGAGACGGTAGAGAAAAAAACTGTAAACCACAAAAGAAAACAACTCAAATTACACTCAGGATTTTAATCTTCCATCTCGAATTAAAGGGACTATAGAGGTGCGAATAAACATTGAAAAATACGAATAAATATGAAATTATACATTAAAATTTTGAGGAAAGAAAAGTTACAGATATAAGGTACTTTTCAACGTGAGAAAAAAA
Organism: Cynegetis impunctata; assembly: GCA_030704885.1. Lineage (NCBI taxonomy): Eukaryota > Metazoa > Arthropoda > Insecta > Coleoptera > Coccinellidae > Cynegetis > Cynegetis impunctata. Next base: position 35,112 of record JARQZK010000246.1, on the reverse strand, counting down.
TTGAAACTTCCAAGGTACTTTCTTAACTCCAACTCAATTTACATACTAATTTAAACCCACTTACTCAATATGAAGAATCTATAGTGGTACGCAAAAACCTTGAAAACACGAAAAATTATGATAATTTTCACACAGATGGCTTTTCTACCACTTAGTTAACTACATTTAAACCTTTAATTCGATTTTTAGGGCCAATAGATGTAACTACAGTTTCCAGGAACAGGTTTGCCATTTCCTATCTTCTCCAAATGGCGTAGGCAGTTGAATTTCGGAAACTAACATTGACTCATCTTCACACCCTTGAAAACTAATATTGCTGAAATAGAAAACAATATTCGAAAATATGTACCTGATCATGTACGAACCAGAACAATGAGTATATAAAGTTCATTCCTCATTATAGTTTATCCATTCTTTATATACCATATCTCGGTTATATCGATAAGTTGTTATCAGTGAAGCATATTTTAAAATTATCTTCTAAATGTTCATTGAACTTGTAGTTAAATTTTTATATGCCTGGTTACATAGTTCAGTATAGCAATGACGAAGTCAGTAAGGTACCAGTGTTTGTAAATTTTCGATAGTCTATGAGTATTTCAGAGTATTATTGTAAATTACGTATGCTTTTGTAGTGGATAATAGCTTATACTATTTTCATAATGATAATCAGCGATTGGAATGAAAAAGGTAGGTATGAAAGCAAATAATTTTTTTTATTTTTGTTCAAGCAAAAGAATAGGGATATTACCATTAAATTATTTAATAAGAAGTCAGAGCTATTGTTGAAATTCCTATTGATGTCTTTATACATCAACATGCATTCAAAAACGTGCAACTAATAACGTGCATCCTGATTGCGTACACACGTACGTACAAAACCGTAATTTTGTCCAGTCTGCTAAAATGTTTGGCCAGATGTCTGAGCAGGAGGAATATTTAGCTCTGGTGGCAGTGACGTGTACAAAAAAAAAGGAAAATGAAAATCGTCGCCGAATATGGTCTAAAGGTTGGTTTTTTAAACGATAAAATTTTTCACACATTCACCTGTTAGAAAAATGGAGGTTAGAACCAGAGGACTCTCGTAATTACGTAAGGATGGACGAAGAAATCTATTCGTAACTATTGGACATGGTTATTTCATTAATAAAACGTCAAGACACAATGATGAGATTGGCAATAACTACAGAAATTACTGCAAGAAATTACCAAGATTTGAAATTCACCATTTTAATATCTCCAAAAGCCTCACCGTACCACTTCTCTTCGAGATAAAAACTTTTTCATTTTATCTACGAAACCCACCACGAAAACTATCGATTTTAGCGACAACTGTACTTTTTGTAGCATTTGGTTGAATGATTTGTAGCTTCTTAATCAATATTTTGTATGCTCATTTGTTTTCATTGCGGTCTAAATAGTGCTTTGATTTTGTCTGCCACAAGCAGGGTAGGTCCACAAATTCCCGTAGAAGTTCCCGGGACATTGTTCTGCAGTCAAACATAATGATTAAACTATCTGCGAACATTTTAAGTAAATATTATACAAATTCATGAAATATTTAAATTATTATTTTGAATACCTACTGCAGTAACACATTATTTCATAAACTTAATCGCCGCTACGGCTTAAAAAACGCACGTAATTTGCATCCACACGTAGAGACTTGAATGCATTCGTTGGAATGCGCCATCCAAGAATTCAAACGATTCCTGAAAACATCAACGCGGCATTCATCAGAGTTGCGCATTCAAAAACGTGCGTTTTTTGCATCCACATTAACGTTATTGGTTGCACGTTCTTGGATATACGGTGATGTATTAGGACATCGACGCCCGGGTGTAGGAGCCTCAAGAATTAACAATGATCCAGAAAAATATAAAAGATAGAATATCACTATACACATTTTAGATACACTGTTGTGAATAGAATTGAAAAGACAAATGAGTCCTATATTAGTTACTTACTTTAATGATAATTTATAATAAGTTATTAATTTTCTCAGCTTCCAAAGAAAATTCATCAATAATTAATATATTATTAAGTGTTATTCCTTCACTCGTTTCCATTTAATCATCTCCTGCTTTGTTAAATTTTTTTTTAGTGACCGTTAGGGTTTCGGCCCCAAATGTGAGAACCGGTATAGAATACACGTGTTAAAAGTCTTCCTTTTTACACTTATAGGAATTTTCTACTTAAAAATGTGTCTCAATTTTCCGTATGCTGCCCATCCTAGGTTAATTCACCTTAAAAGTTCACAAGTTTGGTTCACAAGATAGGCTGATCTTCAATTCGTGTCCCAGATAGATATCTTTCCACATATTCTACTTGCGCTGCCTTTATATTTCCTGTTGATACTACGTTGGTCATTGCCTTAGTTTTGGCATAGTTTATGTTCAGACCGAATCCTTCTATTTCGTTCTGGAGTTGTTGGAGCATATCTCGGGCTTCACTCAGATCATCAGGAGTCAACACTATATCATACGCGAATCGAAGATTATTTAGTTGTTCTCTATCTATTGTTATCCCAATTTAGTCTTTGGAAACCGTATTCTAAAACCGCTTTGAATAGTTTTGGTGATAAAGTGACTCCCTGTCGTACCCTTCGTTTTATATTTATTTCTTGCGGAGTTTCATGTAGTTTTATAGTCGTTGTTGCATTTTTATATAAATATCATATACAACTTGTGTGTACACGTGATCTATCCTTCTTTGAAAGCTCGGATGATAGCAAACATTTCCACTGTGTCAAACGTCTTTTGGAAGTCTACGAGAACTAGAACTAATGGTTTATTATATTCTATTGTCATTTCAATTAACGTTTTCAGGATTTGAAGGTAGTCATTCGTCCCAAATTCTGTCAGGAACCCTGCCTGCTCTCTTGGCTGGTATAGGTCACATTTCGATTCCAGTCTGGTTGTTATTATGCGGGTATATATTTTGTAAATATGGTTCAGTAGGCTTATGGGTCTAGAGTGTTCTAATCGAGTACTATCTCCTTTTTTGTGTAACCGAATGGTAGTAGCATTTTTCCACTTGCATTTTCTCTACTAGTATAGGTCCTTCCATCTTTATTGTTTCAGTTACAACTCCATCTTAGCCAGGCGCTCTGTTGTTTTTCATTTTTCAGAGGGCGCGATATATTTCTGCCTTAGTGATGTCTGGTATGTCTTCTGATCCCTGGTTTTGCACTTTCCTTTTAGTTAGTTGATTTCTATCTGGGTACCTCTTCTTGTGCGTATATAGCTCTTTGTAGAAATCTTCCACTATTTGTGTTATTGTATCTCTATTTGATGTAACATTTCTATCATTGTCTTGGAGTTTTAATATATCTTTTTTCCAATAGCTAGTTTGTTTTTTTACCACATTGTTATATTTGTATTTTTTTAAGGCCCTTCTCATTGATTTTTGTATATCTTTATTTATATGGTTTAGTCTCTGCCTGTCTGTATTTGGTGCACTTTTAAGTTATATTCTTTGTTTTATTTTATTTTGTGTTTCCCTACGGATTTCTTCCTCTTTCGCTGTTTTAGGACAGTATTGTCTTTGAGCATTTTCTAATTATTTTATTATTTTCGTGTTGATGTTGATTTTTTTATATTCAATACATAATATATGGCACCCCTAGTCTTTTTTTTCATTTTTGATATTAATATACTCACGCTATTTATACTTTCAAAACTTATGAACCACTAGAAAGATAGATTTGCTCTGTCTAACGTCAATCGTTTCGTTTGATAATAATGTTTTAATATGATTCAGTATATTTTCCATCCCTATCGGCTCCGAGTTAATACACCTCATCCCTTATGCAAATCGTCCTGATCAAAGCGGGCTTCCTGATTACACATATAAATATCCGCGCAATTTTCTCCGAAAGCGAATTTCCAATATTGGATTCTATGAGGTTTCATTATGGCAGTCGTATTTTCTCGGGAATTATCCGAATCAATAGCAATCGAGATCAGGGAATTTATTTACCATATAAAAATGGATTATAGTATTTGTTGATATGAAAAATGGATGACGGTCGATTTCAGGATGACAGGTCGTTGTTAGGATTTGCTGATATACCGTTTGCTATCACGCACAGTTGAATATAAACTAACAAAAAAGGTATTCTGGTGACAAATGATACGTTTTTATCTACACGCTATTTTAGTGTTCTCTCAAGGCAATGATGACACTAGACTGGATTACATTAATTTTTACATTAATTTCGGAATGAAATAGAATAAAATGGATGAATCTAACACAATAGTTGTCTAGTTTTATGACCACGTTTTATTTATTTATTTATTTATACGGTCTTGCCATTTTACAAAAATTATTATAATAATAATTGGAACTATAAACTATCATTTATTACATTATGATTGATTTTGATGCAGATAATTTTTCATCTGAAATATAGATGATGAAAATAAATCAACATTTCTTGAATTGGCCTCTCTGAATATTCTGTCTAAGGGATTATTGAAACTATAATTAGTCGGACAGAATCTGATACTAAACAATTCTCTGTTTCTTACATTGATATTGTCACAATTTAATTTTATATTTTCTATAAGATATTTACAATCTATGAAATAATTCAAAACTTTGTAAATGAACATAAGATCAAAATTTTTTCTCCTGCTCTCTAATGAGATCAGTCCCAGGCTTTGTTGAATATTTGCATAATTTATGTCATGAAGCGGCATGTCGTTCTTGAAAGCAACCCAACGCAAGAACTTTCTCTGTTCACGCTGTATGTTGCTTATATGATTTTCATAAAGAGGTGACCATACTACAGTTGAGTATTCAAGGATGCTTCTGACATTAGTTGTATGTACTATTTTCATCGTTTGAGTGTTCTTGAAATCTTTCATATTTCTTTTTATGAAGCCTAGCATCTTAAATGCTTTGTTGACGACATACTGAGTTTGAACAATGAAATCTAATTTTTGGTCAAAGTAAATGCCTAGATCCTTCACTAAAGCGACGCTATTTAGGATATTGTTTCCTATTTTGTAGTTGTAAATTACCGGAAATTGTAGTCTGTGAAATCTCATTGTTTGGCATTTATTTATGTTAAATGACATCTCATTTTCGATACACCATTCTGACAAATTATCCAAATCTTTTTGTAGGAATTTACAGTCTTCTAAATTTTTTATAGTCCGGAATATTTTTAGATCATCAGCAAATAGCAGAAATGAACAATATCTGATCGATTTACTTATATCGTTTATAAAGCACAGAAACAGTGAGGAAGACAAAGGAGAACCCTGTGGTACCCCTGACTCGACTAGTATTTCTCTTGACAGTATGCCAGAAACTCTAACTTTTAACTTTCCCCGCTGGATTCGATCTGATATCCAATCTATTAATGGGGTTTGAATACCTAGTTTTTCTAATTTAATGATGAGTAGCCAATGAGCCATTTTGTCATATGCCTTCGCGAAGTCCGTATTTACTGCATCTGTTTGCGCTCTAATAGTCATCGATTTAATCACGTGGTCTATGTATATTGTTAGATTAGTAGTTACTGATCTCTTGGGGATAAAACCGTGTTGTCCGTCGATAATGATATTTTTAAAAAGCGGTGTTAGTTTCTTAGCTATTAGAGTATCTAGAATCTTCGGAATATATGATACAGATAAACCTGTATAATTTACTGGTCAACTACATAATATAATTCGTATTGAAAAAATTTACACATTTATTGAATAAAATACGCATGGCGAATGAAATTTCACCTTCTTCTAAATGCAAACTAAATATATTTTTCCGTTATATCGAATACAAGAAATAAATAGACGACAAATCATGTTGAGAGGGTAAATAGAAGGATGGTTACAAATAATTAATGAAATAGGATAACCCATTCTGACCTGCTATTCAGGTAGTTCGGTAATTTTGAAGATATTCAAAAGGGGGCATGTAGTATGACCAATTGGCTATTTAATAGGAGCCCTGAATGATTGGTTTCATTCATCTGTAATGATTCTAGAAAATTAAGTTTAATTTCCCAGAATTCGAAAGCAAACAATGGACGCATACTGATATTGCACGTGGAGATGCGATCTTAACGAAATAGTCTCTGCGAAGTGCAGCGCGATTGAGAAAAAGAGTCGAACCCACAAAGAATTCTATTTCAACATGGACTTAATCAACGTACCGAATTCCAATCCCTCTAAATGAATCTGCATAAGTTATGGGGTTAAGCATATTTTCAGAAACCTAGAAAAAAAGGAATTAACCTACTTAAAAAAGTTTGTTAAAAATTTACCCAATTTGTAATACTTTCGTTCTTTTTCGAATCAAACACAGATACCAACTTTCTGCTCATTTGGTTTAATGAAAGCTGACAAGTACCAAGAAAGAAAGAAAAAAAATATATATATATATATATATATATATATATATATATATATATATATATATATATATATATATATATATATATATATATATATATATATATATATATATATATATATATATATATATATATAGATATATATATATATATATATATATATATATATATATATATATATATATATATATATATATATAAAATTAAGTGAACTAGGACATTCATTTGAAACTAATCAAACAAACCTCCTAGCGGAGCTGGCTATAAGAGTTCACGAAGCATCGAAATATCAACAACTACCCTAGACGGTAATTGTTCGAAATGTTAATTTGTTTATCACAATCGATGGAAATTGATAGACAGACTGTTTCGCCCTTATCGGGGCTCATCAGTATCATCCATCCACCAAGAGTGATAACCAAACTAACATTTCAAACGGTCATACATATTTCTTCTAGTAACTCCATGACATATGAATATGACACAGCGCCACCAGTCGGAAAACAATTGAACCACATCTTTCAGACAGACTATTGTGATAAACAAATTAGCATTTCGAACAATAACCGTCTAGGGTAGATGTTGATATTTCGATGCTTCGTGAACTCTTATAGCCAGCTCCGCTAGGAGGTTTGTTTGATTAGTTTCAAATAAATATCCTAGTTCACTTAATTTTATAACCACGGGCGTGTTTTCCGTTTAACACGAATAATTCTTCCTTATATTCATTTGCCATTGCGATAAAATTCGGAGCGTGCTGCTTGCGGTGTGTAACGTTGAATCACATCGAATTGATGTGTCAGCTTTACTTTTGCTTAGCGAAAATGGTAGCCACCTTCGGGTATTCCGGACGTACTAGTTCTCGTTGCCGAAATGATTTCGTCTGTCTGAAAGATGTGGTTCAATTTTTTTCCGACTGGTGGCGCTGTGTCATATTCATATGTCATGAAGTTACTAGAAGAAATATGTATGACTGTTTGAAATGTTAGTTTGGTTGGTGGATGGATGATACTGATGAGCCCCGATAAAGGCGAAACAGTCTGTGTATCAATTTCCATCGATTGTGATAAACAAATTAACATTTCGAACAATTACCGTCTAGGGTAGATGTTGATATTTCGATGCTTCGTGAACTCTTATAGCCAGCTCCGCTAGGAGGTTTGTTTGATTAGTTTCAAATAAATGTCCTAGTTCACTTAATTTTATAACCACGGGCGTGTTTTCCGTTTAACACGAATAATTCTTCCTTATATATATATATATATATATATATATATATATATATATATATATATATATATATATAGATATATGAATATGTATTATCCCTGTTCATATTTGATAAGATACAAATGACAAAAACACAACTCTCACAACTCTAATGATTTTAAATTTTTATATTTTAATAGCTACCGGTTTCGCGAAATTTTCCTTCGCATCTTCAGACACAGAGGGCTGTAAAAGTTATATTTAAGAATGAAAAACGATGCAAAAATACAACTTGTCAATGACTTACAGTGGACCACAGGGGTCAATTGCAAGACATGTCAAACTTAGTGTGTCAAATTGAAACACGTGTTTTGAAATTGACCCCTGTGGTCAGTTGTATTTTTGCATCGTTCTTCATTTTTAAATATATCTTTCACCGCCCTCTTTGCCTGAGAATGCGAAAGAAAATTTCGCGAAACCGGTAGCTATTAACAAATAAAAATTTAAAAGTGGAATTTTAAGTTTCTTTGCGCAACGTAGGGGAGACCGGGTACAAAAGTAACGGCCGGCGGGTCGAAAGTAACAAATGCTCTGCAGGTTTAAAGATTGTCAAAACACCAATTAGCTGCTGTCAGGTGATAGCCAGTGGTACCACCTTCAGTTGCATTCAATCGCCGTTCGCGCCACGCACTGTTAGATCCTGTGAGAGGACGCTACGTGATTTCACAAATCAAAAATAAATTATTTGACGTTTACTTATTTAATGTTTATGTAGTATTAAAGATATGATATTAATCTGAATATTTGCATAATGATACTCGATTAGATTGATTTTACAGTGCTTAAATTCGTTTTTGTCTAGCATGTTCCGTCTCAAGGTTATCTTTCATGTTCTAACAAAAATGCTGTAGGGTACAAAAGTAACGCAGCCCTATGGGTACATGTTACTTTTGTCCCCGTATTGATTTACTCTAAGTAAACTGTTAATGTGTGTGTGTTTATTTCAACAAAATGCCGCGACAGCGCATAATAACCACCGCAGGAATAATAACTAACATGGAAGTCTATCGAAAAGCGGCTGAAGAGCATTTTAATGATGGTGAAAAAATTAGAGCCATAGCAAAAAAAATGAATGTTTGCCATGTTACAATGCATAGATATATAAAAAAGTTTAAGCTAGAAATACTAGCGCAGTTGTAGACAAGGAAAATAAATTTGACGTCGAAGATTGTTTCTACCTCGTTTGTTTAGAAAATTTTAGCAATAGTCGACTGAATGAGGAAAGTTTACATTGTTTCGAATGCAAAAATTGGTCTCATAGGTACTGAATGCGTCAATGAATTATGTGTGCCATAATTGAGAGTCTGAGTAGAGAAGACTGACACTCAATTTTTCAATAAATATTTGTTCGATTGAATATGTCATATCATATTCATTACGAACTCCTTTGCCCTGTTACTTTCGACCCACAGCGTGTTACTTTCGGCCCGCCAACGTGGTCGAAAGTAACAAATGACAAATTTTTTTAAAGTTTCTGTGATTCATGCAAAATACACAATAATAAGGTAATTTAAGATGCTAATGTATAGAACATAAACGGAATTTATGTATGGCGATATCAATTTCACCGAAATAATAACAACCAACGAGAAATCAAGGCGAAAGTATAAAATGTTACTTTTGTACCCGGTCTCCCCTACTATGCGCACCTTTCACTTCGAGATTATTAGTATATCGCTCCATATATTAGGGTAGGTATAACAGCAACAGTTGATGCCAGTGATACTTATATTTGTGCACTATGAATGAAATTATCAAGTGATTGAAGTTGATAAAATATTGAAAGATATAAAAAAATCGATTTGAATAACATTGAATAACGAAAAAGAAGAATCTGAAAAACACGTGGATGCGGTTTATTTTATTATTATCATTGAATTATCGAAGTGCTGTTATTTAATGTATGTTCAATTAATTGCATATATCTTTTATATTTCATATTATATATTATCTTATTAAAATTATTGTTTGAGTTTACGCCTCATATATACAGGGTATACGGGCAACAGTTGATGCATGTATAGGTATTTATATGACACAACACATACAACAGCAACCCAACCGTCAAATTGTGTTTTGATTTCAGAGTGTAATTTCATTATTTATATATTGTTATACTCACATTTTAGTGGCTCCGTAGCTCAGTGGTCAGTGCGTTGGACTACTGAACAGAAAGTCGCTGGATCGAATCTCGGCCAAACCAACGAATTAATGGGGAGCCACCTCTCGGAAGGCAATAGCAAACCACCGAGAAGTATTTCGCCTAGTAAAGCCTCTCTATGAAGACGTTCGGAACCGTCGTAAAACTGTATGTCCCCTCTATTCGTGTATCACTGTATCACGCACAACGCCCGAAACTGGGTACGGCACCAAAAGAAGATACTAACATTTGTGCACAATAAACAAAATTATTTAGTGATTGAAGTTAATAAAATATTGAAAGATATAAAAAAACGGACGCACGAAGTGAATTCCAGTCGTGCGTCGGAGCTGACAAACACAATTTTTATATATCATTATGATCAACTTTCATGGTACAACAATTGAATTAATTGATTTTCTAATAATCCATTTTGATACACCTTTCTGTTTTCCCTAAGAAAGATTTTCATTTTACGCGCAAAATCCCCGAATGCAGTAATCCTTCCGGTAAATTGAATCAGTATAAACAAGAGTGTCTCATTTGGATGCAAAGCACCGCATCCAGTTGCATTTCTGACGATAGTTTCGCGCGTCTGGTGATTAGGCAATTTATCTCTCATTTCGGAGCTCAACAACTTCGAATTAAATCATCGCGAGTTATGAAGTGCAAAATGCACTCACGAGGAACGATCCGAGAGGTAGCGAAGAGGAATAATCCGCAGCCTCCTTAACTTTAAATCACTTGCGACAGCTGCCATGGTCGATATACGCTAGTGAAGTATTCCGACGGTGTTCCTCAGCAGTTGCTTTCTTACTGATCGATTGCTGTGGAAAGGTCTTTACACGGAAAAATATACTCGAATATTCGGGATTCAAATATTTCTCAGATACAGCGTTTATCAATCTGTCAAGCTTCGAGACTCAATTTTCAATCGCCATTTTAATTGTGCCCCCGTATACAATAAAATATATACAATAATAACTGAGATTGAATTCTCGCACATCACTTGGTAAAACATCATAAAGAATATAGTATGAACTTCTAAATAAAACACACTTGGCTTATGTTTCAAAATATTCAGAAACTGTATTTAGCAGTAAATAATAGTCGACATGTTTCGAGTTATACTGACTACAGGAGAGTATTACATTCTATTTTATGAAACAGACTAAAGCAAAGGTGATACCTGAAAATCAATTTATTCGTTTACAAGGGGTAATTGACTATTATGGGCGGAACCTATTTCGAGAATTTCAAGAAGATCAAGGCGCTTTCCTTTATTACCTGAATGTAACAATTGGGTTTTGTTGAAATCCCGGAACTGATTAAATTTTATACAATGTTCGGAGAAGCCAGTGGTATTTTTATTGTGTAAAATTGACTTCTTATGTTCTTCAACATGAATGTTTATATTCCTTCCTGTTTGTCCAATATAGCAAGCAGGACATTCGACGCAAAATATTTTGTAAACACCACTGTTTTCTCCGATGACAGATTTTTCTTTATTATTGACCAAGAATGACCTCAATTTTCTTTTAAAGAGACTTGAAGTCATTCTTGGTCAACAATAAAGAAAAATCTATCATCGGAGAAAACAGTGTTTACAAAATATTTTGCGACGAATGTCCTGCTTTCTATATTGGATAACCAGGAAGGAATATAAACGTTTCTGTTGAAGAACATAAAAAGTCAATTTTACAAAATAAAAATACCACTGGCTTCTCCGAACATTGTATAAAATTTAATCATCTCCTGGATTTCAACAAAACCCAATTGTTACATTCAAGAAACAAAGAAAAGCGCCTTGACCTTCTTGAAATTCTCGAAATAGGTTCCGCCGATAATAGTCAATTACCCCTTGTAAACGAACAAATTGATTTTCAGGTATCACCTTTGCTTTTGTCTGTTTTATAAAATAGGATGTAAAACTCTCCTGTAGTCAGTCTTGATAATGAGTTCATAACTCATTCATAACATGTCGACTTTCGTTACTTCTAATTACAGTTTCTTAATATTTTGAAACATAAGCCAAGTATGTTTTATTTTATAGTTTATACTTTATTACATATACAATAATAGTGCATTCCGAGTTTTCGGCTATAAACATACACTACGACCTTGATTTCAAACCTAAAAGGCAAAATATTGATTCCAGCTGAATGTAGCAAATGATCTAAGAGTGTCTATTCCTAATATTAAGCTTTACTTGAAAACACTTTGCTTTGCAAAACAAGCCCAAATAAGTCACTAATAATTATTAAGTCCTTTTTGAAACGAAGTTCTTTATAGCAGGCCTCAGGATAGAGATTTTGCTGTGCGACCAAACTGAAAAATATGTGAGACTAAAAGCGTGACGGAAGTGACGACTTACAAGCGAATATTGTATACCTTTCCCTCTCTTCCTCTTTTCTTCCGTTCTCTCATCCCTTCTCTTTCTGATCCCACTCCGCCACGCCAATCGCCATGCATAGTATATACTCATGATTTCATGTACAAGCAACGCGAAAACGTCATGAGCCGACGCGGGACGCCTGGCTAATGTGAAACATCGAAATAATTTTGTATGAGTTATATGTATAAAAGAACAGATTACGACAGGAATCAGATATGGCATAATGAAAAGATAAAGCATTACAAATTTGTTCAATAAAATAATAACTACGTTATATACACTCTTGCGTCTTTATTCTACATCATTGTATTGACGGCCAAGTGGTCTGAGTACTGAACATTGTTACCTTATTTCTGGGTTCGAATCCCAGAGGTGACTCCTGGCTTTTCTTATTTTTTTATTTACAATCTCGTAGGAGCTCTTGGCCCCACATTTCAATATTAATCATTTCAACTTGGATTAGTATAAGTTATCACTTCTGTCGTGTGCCCCAAGACGCACATGTTTCTTTTTTGCAGATTATGTTATGGTATCCCATGACACCGTTTTTTATTTAGTGAGTTTTGATTGAAAAGGTTAGATTAAATTTTAATGAAATTATTGTCCAAATATTCTTAACATAGGAGAGACGAGAGGTGTCGTGGGATACGCCGTTGGAACAAAGTTGCTCCTTTTGCCTATATATTATGTATAATATAGTAGGTTAAATGATATAAATGAACATTTGAGAGTAATTATTTTTCAAAAAAATTAAGGAATGCAATAAACCTGTAACTTGAAAACCAGCTCCGCCATTGTGTGTAAAATAATTCCACATGATATAGTGATATGTTTTTCACTCGACTTTATTATTCATGTCTTTGTTATTAACAATTTTATGCAAAAAATGATTTTTTTAGTTTTTTGCTTATAAAATTGAAACTATCAGAGTAATCGTGATGGTGTCAATAGACTTATTGTAGAGAATGAAAATTCGAAAAAAATGAGAGGTCGGACGACTCAATCAGACCCTCAGTCTAAGGGAAAATTGGAAAAAACCGGCAAAAGTTCATAACTCGGTTATTTTTTGAGTTGTAGCGTAGATCCTCCGGCCAGTATTAGCTATTGATATAAGCTTCATTTGTGCGAAGATCAGAAACTGTCCGATGCATAGTTTTTGATCTGTGGCCATTTGATTATGTTACTATGCAATTTTCCAGCAGATCTGAATGCGACAGCTATGGTCCGATTTCAATTTACTGAAAAGATTTTGAAATTAGAATTCTCATAGTTCAAAACGTTTTTCATAAAAACGCTGAGAAATATGTTAAAAATAAAGCTGAACATGACAAAAAACGGCCGACCGTGAGAGTAGTTGAAGAGTTTACAATTATTATCTGACAACGTTTAGAAATTACTGTCACGTTCAAAATGCCGACGCTTTCGAATGTCATACTTCTCCTTGCCTGCTGCTCTACCCCCACTCTTCAACTACTCTTACGCGCTCGGCCGTTTTTCGTCATGTTCAGCTTTATTTTTAACATATTTCTCAGCGTTTTTATGAAAAACCAAGATGAACGTTTTGAACTATGAGAATTCTACTCTCAAAATATTTTTAGTAAATTGAAATCGGACTATACCTGTCGCATTCAGGTCTGTTGGAAAATTGCATAGTAACATAATCCAATGGCCACAGATCAAAAACTATGCATCGGACAGTTCCTGATCTTCGCACAAATGAAGTTCATATCATTAGCTAATACTGGCCGGAGGATCTACGCTACGACTCAAAAAATAACCGAGTTATGAACTTTTGCCGGTTTTTTCCAATTTTCCCCTCAGACTGAGGGTCTGATTGAGTCGTCCGACCTCTCATTTTTTTCGTCTTTTCATTTTCTACAATAAGTCTATTGACACCATCACGATTACTCTGATAGTTTCAATTTTATAAGCAAAAAACTAAATTTTTTTGCATAAAATTGTTAATAACAAAGATATAAATAATAAAGTCGAGTGAAAAACATATCACTATATCATGTGGAACTATTTGACAAACAATGGCGGAGCTGGTTTTCTTCTAACACTTTTTGCACAAAATGCTCTCTCTAAATCTCTGTAGCTTGGCCTATATATCGATTTTTGCAATTATAGGCTTGATATCAAAATGTATTGAGCGCTGTACTTAGTAGTTCCCTGTATTTAACAGGGAATTTAAAACATGGGCGGGTCTCTTATGTTATGTAATGAATAAGGGAATTGATAAAACCTACTTCAAGATTAAGTTAATAGACTTCTCAAATAAATTGACCAGAGCGATTCGGAAACGCACTAATTGCCCTCCTTCATGCGAAAAGAAACGCATTGTAGACTTCTATCGTGCAAAATGGTGCATGCGCTCGTTCAACTCTTAGAGATGCCTGATGACCGGTCCCAACCTTTAGCAATTAACAGTGGAATATCGGCGTGTTATGATTAATTTTCAGGCGAATATGAATTAATTTTTTAATTCTCACACCAAATCCTTCCAAAAGAAATTGTCACAATGAATCCTAGTTTTTATCAGAAAAATTGATGTTGAAATCTCTACTTTTCTGTATAAGCAAAAATTAAATATGTTTCTAATTATGTTTTAAATTATTCTTCATCATACGAATAAACAGTAGATGATTTCTAAAAATTGAAATCCATTCTTCACTTTTTTATTATAATACTCGTATTCTTTCAATTCTAATGGCAAATGTTAGAAACAAAACCACTTGGATTACTTGGTGAGTTACTCTGATTTGAAAATTGATAACGTTTTTCTATCTGAAAAATTAATATTTTTCACAGACCTGTGTACTTTTTATATATATTTTATATTTCAGGTTCACATAAAATATTCTTTTCGTAAAAGTTAAAACGTAATTCCTAACTACTCGCCTATGAAGTATATAAGGGACAGCTAAATATAGACCATCTTTCAAAATACATCTCGGAAAATATCCATAATTAATCGTCCGAAAATATTTTATGAGGAAACACAGAGTATAATATGTATCCCACGAGAAAAAGCGTGCTTTTCTAATGCAGCTTGCAGCGAAAGTTTTTCTATTTAGTTTTGCACTTCATCTTAGCAGAAGCTCTCATTTTTGCTTTCGAACCAAAATACATTCACTTATGTGAATGTCTGGTGGGCAAATTCACTCATTTTCAGTTGATTCTTAAATACTTACATATTTATAACTTTATGAAGGAATAAAAAACTTACTTTTCACAGGTTGAAATAAAAATCGATTGGGTAAACGCGTTTCGTCATAACATTTACTTCATCTTGTACTAACAAAACAATCTATTTATACGAAAAATTGAACACAACAGAAGGCGAAGGGTTCCTAGAGAAACTTAATATCAACAAGCAATTCATTCAGAGCTATTGGTAGGTACATTAAACAGATTAAGGAGAGGAGAAGGGTTTACTTCAATCTTTCATTAGTAGTAACGATTGTGAAAAATTCTACATAGGACGTACAATTAGAAATTTCAGAACTCCAACGGACACCAACGTAGCTATATTAAGCAGAAAACTGACTCTTATTACCTATGGGTGCCATCTTATTCAAAAAAATCATACCTTTAATAACAATTATAAAATATTACAGTTAGAACATAGTCTCCACAAAACTAACTGTTATTCCGGAAACCTAGTAAACGATCCGATTGAAGTGAATCCTTCTCCTCTCCTTAATCTGTTCAATGTACCTACCAATCACTTTGAATGAATTGCTTGTTACTATTTAGTTTCTCTAGGAACCCTTCTGTTATGTTCAATTTTTCGTATAAATAATTTGTAATACCATAATTTAGAACGAGATAAAGTGAATGCCAATTCGATTCAAACTTACATATTTTAGTGTTGCTAGTATCGTTTTCAACGAGCCATCAAATCTATGATCTAATCGTTAATTAATTAAGAAAGTAACTAACAATCAAAATATAATATACACAAAGCATAGATTCCGAACTAATTTAATGATCTGATCAAGTAGATCGAGTACTTAATATGGCCGAAATGTGTTAGCGAAAATGAAATTGAAATAAAATGTTCCTACGAAAAAACAATTTATTTCCAGTGAAACTAGAACTGATTCTTTATTTATATATTATTATATATATATATCTATATATATATATATATATATATATATATATATATATATATATATATATATATATATATATATATATATATATTTATATATATATATATATATATATTTATATATATTTATATATATTATATATATATATAAATCTTGATAATTATATATATATACTATATATATATATATATATATATATATATATATATATATAAAAAATATATATTATAATATATATATATATATATATATATATATATATATATATATATATATATATATATATATATATATATATATATATATATATATATGCATGCACCACGCTCGATATATAATTTCCTCCGGTGGAAATCATTAGATTATATTATTTCTATGATCTTCAAATGATTACCTTCACAATAAAATGAAAATTAATTGTGCTCGAGAATGTCAAGGTGACTTTTTTTGCAACTTTGTGACTCTTCCATTTCCTTATTCCACGACCAAATTGTCAATAGCTTCAATCTGACGCGCTCGAATTTTTCTAATGATTCTAATGATTTTCCTTTTCTAATCTGATTGGCCGTCCTAGATGTACCCCCATATTAGGGGTTCATGTATGAGAGATGTAACTAACAGTGTGCAAGGTTCCCCCCATATGTTATTTTATCCCCGCTTGGGCTCCTCGACTATTGGTGAATCTCTTCATTTTGCCGCCAAAATCCTGTAATTATCACCAACAGTTTTTGAGTAATCTGAATTTGAAATATTTTCAGGGTGATTATTTCTCCGCGGTACAATTTATTTTCATTTACCGTAGCCTTTGTCCTTTCCATCAACATTGTTCACGAGTGGTCAAGCTGTTAAGAAGGAGGGTAACAACCAAAATTCGCCATTCTTGTATTAAGAGCTTTAGCTCGACTCATTTCTCATCTCACGCAGCTCAAAAAACTATAAACGAATTGAAGAGTTAACCATAAATCTTTCATAATACTGTGGACGTACTGAAATTCGAAAATCCCACTGGGACAAAATTCTGCGTATTTCGAAGTTCGTTACTACCAAGTTGTCCAGTTAATCAATCCATGTTAGTTGAGCGAGCGGAAAAAGTAAACTGCTCTATACATTCTCATTTGCACGGATGTTCATGTATTTGAGAAGAGTGGAAAGGAAAAAGAGGAAACTGGAAATCGAAGGTCCAGCCTTCGAAGTGGAAAATATATTGACCTAATTTGATGAATGTAATTTGGCGTGAAAGTTCGTGAAAATGCTCTCATGATAACGCCGAGGATTCGAAATTTTCCACGCAGAGTTATTCCCGGCCGAAAAGGGTACTTTATGGATACTGTTTATATATGAGGAGGTTGAAGGCAGAGTGGTGTTAGTCGATTGATCTTCATTTCTAGAAAGGAAAGGTTTCACTTGAATTATTGCGATAAATTCTCAAGTCCTAGATTTGTGTGGGGAACTATTTGAATAATGAAACAATATTGATATCAGTTTTATATATTTTATATTATATTTTTGTTAAAAGTTGCATGACGCGCGTTTCCAGGTACAACTACTTCGTCAGATTCTGACTAAATACTGGTATAATTCAACAGCTACAGTTATTTATATAGAATCACTATTGAATGGTATTGGCATTTATTTGGTGGAAGTTCATATTCATAACTTTATGAAGAAATAAAAAAAAACTAACTTTTCACAGGTTGAAATAAAAATCTATTGAGTAAACGCGTTTCGTCATAACATTGACTTCATCTCGTACTAAGCTATGGTATTACAAAACAATCTTTTTATACGAAAATTGAATATAACAGAGGGTTCCTAGAGAAATTAAATAACAATAAGCAATTCATTCAGAGCTATTAGTAGGTACGTTGAACAGACTAAGGAGAGGAGAAGGGTCTACTTCAATCTGGGCGTTAACCAAATTTCCGGAATTTTTATATTTATTGATGTATAGGGATTCCCAACAGTTGGTTTTGTGGAGACTATTTTCAAATTGTAATATATTATAATTGTGATTAAAGGTAGGGTTTTCTTGAATAAGATGGCACGCATAAGTAGAGTCAGTTTTCCGCTTAATCTATTAGCGACCAGCGTCCTCTTTTGAGGACACTTGTAAAAATTTTTACAGGAAACTACTGATGTCCCTCATAGTTCTAGTTTTAGACACCAGGAGATAGGAATGTGTTGTTTTTTCGTCGGGTGCACTAACTATGTTATTATGCTTCATAGTGTTCAAGTTCTGCGTGTCTAAACTTGTGTACTTGGTGACATCATTGCTCCCGGATAAATAAATATTTATATTATTGTTTATTGATAATGTAAGTGAAAACTGTTATCATTTCCATGAAGCCCATAAATATAAATTATAATTTCAATACATTACAAAAAAAATAATAATAAATTTTCTTAGAATAAATAAATTATATTTGGCTGTCCTCAATCAAGGACACTGGGCATTGGCAAAATTTTGTATGACTATACAGTTATATTTTATTTTATTGCAGTTTGCAAACTATGAGCCGAAAATCTTTTCTAACTCTTGAAGAAGCCCTCGAGTATGCATTTTCTGAAGAAATAGAGGCAGCTATTTTGGCTCTACCTCCTGAAGTGGATGAACTCACGGACGAGGAAAATCTAAATGAAGATGAATTGGGTGTTCCTGAAGTTTTAGACATTGCTGGGACTACCGAATTAGATGTGCCTTCGGATGAAGATGACAATGTACCTTTGGCTAGATTCTTACCATCTACATCGAGACAGGACGAACCATCTTCAAAACACAGAATTGTTGAGAAACCCAATTGGCAGAAAATTCCACCAGCTTATAAAACTTTGCCCGCGGGTAATAGTGCTGATCAAAAATTTGAAAATGTACGTCAAGATGTGGAAACCAGTTCCATGTTGGAAACATTTGAAAAACTATTTACTGAAGAAATTTTTGAACTTATTGTAACTGAAACTAAGCGCTATGCAATTGATACAAAAAATAAACAAAATTTTGGAATCTATGTGAGAGATATAAAGATATTTTTGGGTTTTTTTATATTTTCCGGTTATCATACTTTACCTAGTGAACGGGATTATTAGAGTGAGAGTGAGGACCTAGGAGTGCAGTTGGTGAAAGATGCAATCAGTCACAATGCTTATCTTGAAATAAAACGTAATATACACTTTCAAAACAATTCTAAAGCAAATGACAACAAACACGACAAGGCTTTCAAAGTTAGACCACTGATAGATATGGTAAATAAAAATTTTCAAAAATGGGGTGTTTTTGAACACAATTTATCCATCGATGAAATGATGGACGTCATGGCCTAAAACAATTTATCCGTGGGAAACAAATAAGGTTTGGATATAAGCTTTGGTCTTTGTGTGGCGATAGCGGATATTGTTTCAACTTTTCTCTGTATTGTGGAAAAGAAATGGACCATGTAAAAGTACCTTTAGGAACTAGAGTAGTACATAAAATGCTAGACATTATTGACGACCCCTGTGGTTATCATATTTACTTTGATAATTATTTTGCAAGCTACAATCTTCTTAGTTCTTTAAAACAGCAAGGTTTTAGAGCAACGGGTACTATGCGAGATAATCCAACACAAAAGTGTCCTATAAAATCTACAAAAGAAATTGAAAGGAGTTCTAGAGAAAATTTTGATTTTCAATTTGATAATACTGAGGAAATATTGATTGTAAGGTGGAATGACAATAAAGCTGTTACAATGGGAACAAATTTTGATAAAATTGAGCCGCTGGCATCAGTATCTCGGTGGAGTAAATAAAAAAAGGAGAAAGTACTAGTTCCGCAACCCGCTCTTATAGCAAATTACAACAAGTATATGGGAGGAGTTGACCATCATGATTGGTTACTTGAGAAACATGGTATTGCTATTAGAGGAAAAAAATGGTATTGGTGTTTGTTTACCCGAATTGTGGACATGAGCATTGTTAACAGCCACATTATCTATAATAAAATGCACCCCAGTGATAAAGTTTCCATAAAGGAATTTAGAAGAAATATAGCAATGCCGTATCTCAAATTAGGACATGGGAAACGTATTTTAAAAGGAAGGCCCATTAGCTTACCATCTACATCCAAAGCCAGTATTCCGGATGATGTAAGATTCGATGACAAAGGTCACATATTGGAGAAACGTGAAAACCAACGCAGATGTCAGTACGTTAGCTGCAAAGGAAAACCGCGAACTTTTTGTAAAAAGTGCAATATAACGTTATGTATACCATGCTTTTCTGAATACCACAATTGAAAGTATTCCAAATAAACTGTTTAAATGAATTGAGGTCGCATTTACATATTTGTTTCTGTAAAATAAAATCAAAATTATTATTTAGTGTAGCATCGCCCAGCGTCCTCAAATGAGGACAGCTTATATTTTCAAAACTAGCTAGAGAAAAAATATCTTAGATACACTGTTATTAATTCGAAAGTGTTTCAAACGACATATGAGATTTTTACAGAAAAAATCGGGAAATAAATGAATTGGACGTTAATGGGTTAATATAGCTACGTTGGTGTTCGTGTATTCGAGTTTTGAAATTTCTAATTGTACGTCCTATATAGAATTTTTCACAATCGTTACAGTCGAGTTCATAAACACCAGTACGTTCATCTCTATGAGTTTTTGATTTGTTGTTTTTAATCAATTTTCCAATACTATTATTGGTTTTATATGAAATTATGAAATTTTGAAATTTTGTTTTTGAAAAAAAAATTTCAGGTTTTCGGAAGGTTTTTCCAAGTAAGTTAAACTGTTAAATACTCGGATATATTATTTGTGAAATGCTTTTCAAGAAATTGTTCGAATATTTGAATTCATTGATTAAAGAATATTCTAGGATATTCAATTTTAAACCATCACATTCCCAATTTAATAATTCTGGTTCTGAGCTGAATGAACGCTTTTCAGTAATAAAAAGATTTGCATATTGAGAGTTTACTTTTTATAACCAGAACAGAAATTTTATTTTAAACATCTGAAAATGACTGACATAATGAGTTCGAGCGACTAAGTTAATTAAGCAAGCACTTGAGTACGCTGGCTAGAATTTGGGAGGTCACGGGTTCAAGCCCCAAGTTCGAATGGTCTACTATAAATTTTTTTTTGAGGTTTCTTCATGGCGTAAAGTAGGTCACTGCCTTCATACTTACAAAGCAAATGCTGGGCCAGTATTATCTTCTGAACCTTACCCACACTTCCTTTCATAAATATCCTCTCTAGCCCATTTTTAAGCACTTGTACATACCATAGTATCCTCGGATCTGGTTGAAGAAGTAAATCCCCATAGCTCAAGCTGCCTGCTTCCCTGATACATTCTTCAAGAAGGAATGATTGTGTTCGAACAGTTTGAAATCAGTGGAGAAGAACCGACAAAGAAGTGAAAATTCCAACATATAGCAGAGATTAACAGACATACAGTATTTATCCCCAGAATACCACAGATCTCTACTGAACTGCCATTCCAATTTAAAACACTGCAATTTCTAATCACATTAGCCTATAGTTTCACAATCAACATAAACAAACTCTAAAACACTGCGGCATCAACATCGAAGTCACCTGCTTCTATCATGGTCAACTATACATCGTTTGTTGATGAAAGAATAAATAATGTGGTTTATAAACAAATATTGCAGATAGTTGTAACTGTCATATTTTAAAGTTTTTTCAAATTTCAATGTTTTATCTTTCCTTGCATTGTGTGATTTTTTTAAAACGGTGATTGGTAAGAGGGGTTTCATTGAATGGCCTCAAAGATCTCCAGATTTACCACCATTGAATTTTTTCTTATGAGGTGTGCAGAAAGGAGTTATTTATAAAAAGGATACTATCTCTTTAGAAGATCTTCGCCTTCGAACGAGGTGACAAACGAAATTCGTTGAAAACCTTTTCCTATAAATTTCTTTTGCTCTAATCAAACAAGCCTTCAGTTTCACAATTAACAAAGTGCAAGTCCAGAGTCCAAGACACTGCGGTATCAACCTCGAAGAAACCAGCTTCCATCGTTGTCTCCTATACATAGTTTGCTGATGAAAAAATAAATAATGTGGTTTATGAACAAGTATCGTAAATAGTTAGGATAATTTTCAATAAAAAATTGTAACTGTTATATTTTCAAATTTTTTCATTTCATTTTTGTTTTTTTGTCAAATTTCAATATGTTATCTTTCCTCTCATTATGTGTTTTCTTTTAAATCCGTGATGGGTAGGAGGGTTTTCATTGAATGGCCTCAAAGATTTCCAGATTTACTACCATTAAACTTTTTCTTATGAGTTGTGCATAAAGAAGTTATTCATAAAAAGGATACTATCACAAATCAAATCAATTAAATCGAATATGCTTTATTGTCTTAAAATCATACATTTTATTGACAAAGCGAAAAAATAGTAACTGAATAATGTAAAACATAAAAATAAACACACATCAATCAAAAAATATACAAACTAAACAATGTGATACCTAGAAATGAAAATAAGATCACATTTCCATAAAAAATATATACAAAATTCACAATAAATCCTCGTCAATCGAAGCCGATGCCTGTGTTATTCAATTTGGTCATATCGATCAATCAATGCTCAGAATAATTGTCCTCTATAGAGTAATAAGGTCTATCAAGAAAATAAGATTTATTTCGTTTCCGAAAATTGGTCAAGGAAGTTATAGATTTTAATTCCTCTGAAAGGTGATTGTAATTTTCCTGAGCATTCTAAATGATGGACGTTTTTGTTAATTCAGATGAAGGAATAGGGAGGTGAATATGATATCCCGAAGATCTGGTGGAATATCCGTGCTGTGACGGCAAGGGTACGGCATGAAAATACTTATGAATCAAGCACACATGTTCAAGTAAATATGAAGAAGAAAGCACAAAAAATCAATTTTTCTTGAAGTAAGGTTTGCAATGAGCCCTATTTTTCAGTACTAACATGTAACGAATTGCTCTCTTCTGCTATTTGAGAATGGTGTCAAGTTGTGAAGAATTACATAAACCCCAGAGGGGAAGACCATAACGAAGATGAGATTTGAACGATGCAAATCAGGCAATTCTTGTAGATGCCGTATCTAATTCACTTGAGATGGATTTAATGGCCAGACAGGCCGATGATAATTTTTTAGCTAAAACATGCACATGCTGTGAAAATTTGAGATTATTGTCGATAAAGAGGCCTAAAAATCTGACAGAATCGACTATTTTAATGGCATCGTTTTGCAGAAATAGATCCTAGGAGTTATGTCTATAAAACAACGCGATGGTTTTATGTACGTTGGAGCGAAGTAAGTTTGCATCAGACCAGGACTTGATCGATCCAAGATCAATTGTCGTTTCAGAGTGCGGCGTCGCAAATAATAATATAATATTCGTATCATACACAAAAAGCGTAATTTCTCCACGGATCTTCAGATACGTAATATCATTTATAAATAACAAGAAGGAGACAGGCCTTAAAACAGAAGCTTGGGGGACACCACTAGAGATAGAGTTACAAGCAGAATTGGAGTTATTTGCCCTTACAAATTGTTTTCTACTTCGAAGATAAGACTCGAACCAGTGTAGCGGAATACCCCGAACGCCATAAAACTCCGTAATAAAATTTGGTGACTAACGCAGTCAAATGCTTTAGCATAATCTTCATCCATAAAGATCAAAAGATTTATCCTTCGAAAGCAAAATCGAACTCTCGGGGTTTTGATTTAACAAATCGACTATTGGAAATGCGCCACCCGGTATACAAACGTAATAAATCAATGAAATTCTATATCATATAACTGGCGAAACGCAAAATACATAACAGTTTCCAAGCGATCTCAAAATCCGAGCTCCGTAACATCATTCAAATAAAACCCGAATCCTCCGTTCGCATGTTGAAAGGGCCGTTGTACCTTGTCAGGGTTGAGAGGTTCGACACCTCCCAAAATCGCCCGATACATATTCACTGGGTTTCGAATTTTCCACTTCATTCAATTTGTCCTGACATCTAGGGTCAACCGTCGGGTATCGAACTTGAGGTCGAATATGATCGAGAAAGGAGCTCAGGAGATCTTTCTTTATGGGCGAATATGAATGCGATCTGGATGCCGTCAAACGGATTGGTGAATTTGGAAAGGTCCAAATCGTTCATCGTTTATTCTCGCGGTTTCTTTATCTATGTCGAATCGTAATTTTTCATTCCTTTTGACGGTCGACCGTTTCCGAAAAGTGGACGTATATTACACTGCGATTGCAATTTCGGTCACTAGACCATCATCGGGCAGATTGAGTTAAGAACTGAATACAGAATTATAGATTTGCGCTTACGGGTGAGAAAGAATTATTGCAGGTACGTAAATAGACAAGAGGAACATATTTCAAGAAGGGCTAATCGAGTGAATTACCCAAATTGGTACAATACAATGTTCTTAGAAAAGTCGTTATTGTTTGAATACACTGAATATAGAAGAATATATCAGATCAATCTGGTCGTTCAGCAAATCTTTTG
This sequence comes from Cynegetis impunctata, assembly GCA_030704885.1. Classification (NCBI taxonomy): domain Eukaryota; kingdom Metazoa; phylum Arthropoda; class Insecta; order Coleoptera; family Coccinellidae; genus Cynegetis; species Cynegetis impunctata. Next base: position 10,322 of record JARQZK010000246.1, on the reverse strand, counting down.
CATTATGATTGAGTTTAAAAATTTCTAATGATTCTAAGTAAGTAAGTTTGGTTCCTTTCGGTAATTTGTGCATGATTTGAAAATTATCTATTTGTGGAAATGGGTGATGGTTTTCACGGCAATGATTTGAAAACGTTGAATCCGTTTTATTTTTCAAAAAAGATTGTTGGTGTTCTTTAAATCTTGTCTTGAACGATCGACCAGTCTGACCTATATATACTCCTTTACATACAGGACAAATCAACTTATAAACTCCTGAACTTTCAAATTTTGAAGTGATATCTTTGGCATTGAATAAAAATCCTGAGAGTTTTTTCTTAGGTTTGAAAGCAATTTTAATATTACATTTAGGTATGACATCTTAACTTTTTCTGTTAGAGGACCAAAATATATTAAAGATGTGAATTTTTCCGATTTTTCTACTTTCCATTGAGGATATATGCTGTTGTACGCTAGTTGACTAAGTTTCTTGTTTATCATTTTATCTATCAAACTTGTATGAAAACCATTATTTGAAGCAATTATTTTTATAGTCGAAATTTTTTTTGCTAAATTTGTTACGGATAATTGAATTGAAAACGCTCTGTGGATCATTGAATTAAAAGCTGAATGTTCATGGGAAAGAGGATGATTTGAATCCGACGGAATACATATATCCGCGAAAGTTAGTTTTCTATATATATATATCGAAACTCGAAGTATTATTATTATGAAAGATAGGTAAATCCAAGAAGTTTATCTGTCGATCCAATTCTTTTTCAATTTTGAACTTTATATTTGGGTGAATGCTATTAATATAATTCAAAACCTGATCTAATTGTCTCGCGGTGCCCTTAAAACAAGCAATTACATCATCAACATATCTATGCCAAAAACTCATATGTGATGCTTTCGTAGAATTGAATATTATGTTCTCTATATGTGACATGAAAATGTCTGCAATAAGCGGACTTAAGGGAGAACCCATAGCCAGCCCACTAGATTGTTCAAAAATGCTGAAAGTATGGAAATTGAGATTAATTTTCTAGAATCATCACAAATAAATAAATACAAACTTTTAGGTCTTCTATTGAATAGCCAAATTGATCATACTACAAGCCCCCTTCTGAATATTCTCAAAATTACCGAACTATATGACTAACAGTTTAGATGGGTTTTTCCTATTTAACTAATTATTCTATTCACTATTTTTACATAATCTATCATCTATTAATTTTTTTTATTCGATATAACAGAGAAATATATTTAGTATTCATTTAGCACCTGAGGAAGGTGAATTTTCAACGAAACGTGCTAAATGCGTATTTTATTAAATAAATTTGTGAATTATTTTCATAAACTATTGTTTCAATATAAAATTAACGTTCTGTTTCTCAGATACAGCAGTAGCTGATTAATCCAATCAAAGAGAAAAAAGAAAGTAAATGACAACAAAGAATTATTGGCAAAAAAAAGATTGTGAAGCAACCAAAACTGCAACGAATACATAAGAAGTGTTTCTGCAAGTAGTGTTTCCGTGCGAGGTACACAAGCATTACATTCTCACTATAAAACATTCAACCTATATCCCAAACATATATAATTGAATTGACAATTTTATACGAGCACGAACGTTGCAAAGATTGTCTTATGAACGCGAAGAATAACTAACATGTCTAAATCTCACACATGGTATATGCAAATCTGATAAAAACCTAATTTTACGATGTAGGAGAAGATGACATTTTAGCTTCTACTATTTCATGAAACAAATACATCATATGCAGCATTCTGCGTTTTGTAATATTGTCAAATATGTATATATATATATAATATATATATATATATATATATATATATATATATATATATATATATATATATATATATATATATATATATATATATATATATATATATATATATATATATATATATAATATATATATATATATATATATATATATATATATATATATATATATATATATATATATATATATATATATATATATATATGTTTGTGTGATTTGTGTGTGTAAATATATATAGAAAATATATTGCGCTTTGCGTACAGAAACGTATACTGCCATTTTCAATGAAATACATTCTCCTTCTCGAAAATCAAAAATGGCGAACATATCTATTGAATGACTCAAGTTGAATAAGTTTCCTCTCCAAGAGTGAATTAATTAGATTTTATCGATCGATATGGAATTCGCACTTCTTTGTATAAAAACCATCATTTATTTTCGACTGATGGATTGTGTTTCTGTTCGATACGCATTTGGCGCTTTCCTTGAGGACACTCGCTTTTTCATGGAAAATAAATGAAGAAGTTTCATTTGAATACGAAAGAGTATACAGGATGTTATTTGATGAGTGGCCGATATTTTTCAGGATGCTTCTTCATTCTTTTAAATTAAAAAGATGAAAAGTTCATATATGCAAGGGTCCGCAAATCCTTTATTTTTGAGATACAGGTTGTTGAAATTCTGATTAATTTCTGTTATCCGTAATTATTTTTTAAAATTATGTCGAAATTTGGACGGAAATTGCTATTTGGGATTTTTTTTAAATGATAAATTCAAGTTTGATTCTTAATTGCAGAAGGCGCCTTCTTCAATCCTTTTTCTTTCTCTGAGAGCTACAACTTCTTCATGCATGAATGGATTTAATTTTCTAGAAGAATCAATTCGTCTATTACTTTTACGTGAAAATTGTATGCTTGTCAAAAGTGGCTATAAGCAGCTATTTTCTTGATATTTTGATTTGAATTAATCGATGCATCTAATTTTCTTTCCATTGATACGCGAACTCTTTGAAAAGAAAAGTATCAATTAGGCTGCGAACTTTATCCTGTAATATTATTTCACTTTTCAGAACATATCAGCTAGTAAGTTAATTCTAATGTTTTTTTCTACTGTCATGTCAAAACTAAAATCAATATTACAACAGACTATTGAAAATTTGTCTTCAGTCAAAAAAAATGGAAAATGGCAAATTGTTTTACTTTCCTCCTTCAAGTATGTATGAGGGACGCAAGCTTTGAGTTTTGAAGATGAACTCCTTCATACAGATCAGAGGATACACTTGTATGTACAAGTGCATTATAGGGATGGGTGAGACAGGATATTTATGAAAGAAAAGAAGTGCGGGTAGAGTTTAGACTATAAATACTGGCACAGCATTCGACCTGTAAGTTTTCAAGTAGGGACTTACTTTTCGCAGTGAGGAAACTTCTGAAAAGAATCATGGCAGACTATTCGATTCCGAGGTGTGAAGCTAGGACCTGCCGAGTCCTAACCAACGTACTTGTCTAACTGACTTAGGCTGTGAAGAGGTAATCCACCAGTTTTCAAACGAGTTTTCATTATTTATGGATTATATTTTTTAATTATGGATATGTTCATATTATGAGCCTACCTCATTCGATGGCAAAGATCTTTAAAAAGAAGTTTAATGGTGGTAGATCTGGCGATCTTTGAGGCTATTCAATGAAATACATTATACCAATCATCGATTTCGAAAACACATAAAGCGAGGGTAGATGAGATCTTACCACAAATAGAGGTGAGTTTTCCATGTCGAAAGTACAAGTATATATTTATATATATTTATATATATATATATATATATATATATATATATATATATATATATATATATATATATATATATATATATATATATATATATATATATGCCAATTTTGGTTCTAAAAATAATAGATGAGAAACATATAGCTTGATTTATGAAGAAACTGATTTATAAAGAAGTGCCTGTTTTATTCATTCCAATGAAGTTCTGATTCTCTTGATGCCTTGAGATAAACTCTGAAAAAAACTCATGGCAGACCAGTCAGGGGTCTCCCGAATCTTAGCCAGCGTACCTAAGCATTCGGCTAACTAGCTCAGTTCTTCATATCGGTCAAATTTCTTCTATATATTCAAATTTCTTCCATGTATTTAACCATTTATGAGGAATATATAGAGATTATCAGTGAGTGGAATGATAAGAAGGGCGAGTCACCTCATCAGTTCGAATATCTATCTTCTATATATTCGAAACCGAATTTGCCTATCTTTTTGTTCCCTCCTTCGAAACGAAATCGTTCATTATTAATACAAAAATGAAGAATGCGTTATTATGAATTCTTATTACGAAGACTGCAATTTGGCCCTAACCGCCTACAGACGTCGACCCAATTGTTCGAAAAATGAACAATCGTCATCGATTACGGTGAATCGCTGCAAATTAGTTGGCAAAACTCATTCCTCAGACACTGGAGCTACTTAAGCCGTCAAATTACCGACAGCGGATGGGAAAATAGAGCCCCGAATGAATGGCAAATACGGAGTTATAACTCATCGATTCGTAAAATATGAGGGGATATATTCAAGACAAGCTTGAAGTTTATGCTGGTAATTTGGGCTCGTCTTTCTGCGAAAATGAAGAGAATTGGGTTATTCCTACATGTACATATATATATATATATATATATATATATATATATATATATATATATATATATATATATATATATATATATATATATATATATATATATATATATATATATATATGTATATATATATACGAATATATATATATATATATATATATATATATATATGTATATATATATATATACATAATTTATATATATATATATATATATATATATATATATATATATATATATATATATATATATATATATATATATATATATATATATATATATATATATATATTATATATATATATATATATATATATATATATTATTAAAAATAAATAAATATAAGAGATATATATATATATATATAAATATATATATATATATATATATATATATATATATATATATATATATATATATATATATATATATATATATATATATATATATATATATATATATATATATATATATATATATATATATATATATATATTAAGTGAACTAGGACATTCATTTGAAACTAATCAAACAAACCTCCTAGCGGAGCTGGTTATAAGAGTTCACGAAGCATCGAAATATCAACATCTACCCCAGACGGTAATTGTTCGAAATGTTAATTTGTTTATCACAATCGATGGAAATTGATAGACAGACTGTTTCGCCCTTATCGGGGCTCATCAGTATCATCCATCCACCAAGAGTGATAACCAAACCAACATTTCAAACGGTCATAGATATTTCTTCTAGTAACTCCATGACATATAAATATGACACAGCGCCACCAGTCGGAAACAATTGAACCACATCTTTCAGAACAGAAGAAAACATTTCGGCAACGAGAACTAGTACGTCCGGAACACACGAAGGTGGCTACCATATTCGCTAAGCAAGAGTAAAGCTGACACATCAATTCGATGTGATTCAACATTACACACCGCAGGCAGCAATCGCCCCGAATTTTATCGCAATGGCAAATGAATATAAGTATCAATTTCCATCGATTGTGATAAACAAATTAACATTTCGAACAATTACCGTCTGGGGTAGATGTTGATATTTCGATGCTTCGTGAACTCTTATAACCAGCTCCGCTAGGAGGTTTGTTTGATTAGTTTCAAATAAATGTCCTAGTTCACTTAATTTTATAACCACGGGCGTGTTTTCCGTTTAACACGAATAATTCTCACTTATATATATATATATATATATATATATATATAAATATATATATATATATATATATATATATATATATATATATATAAATATGAATTTTATCGCGGGAAAATAGTGAACAAAACAAGCAAAATTTCAAAGTCACTACATGAAGTATCTATAAAGACGTACTATCTTGCAGAGAGTTTGCGTTACGACTACAAAAATGTGGGAGTTATGAATTTTTGACAAAACGGTGATTTTTACGGTTTTCCTTCGTTAATAATAATCTGATCAAGTCGGTTTAGCGGTCATACTCTTCGTATTTCAATTTTCTACAATTCGTCTAGTGAGAGCATTGAGATTTGTTAACTCTACAAGTGAAAAACTAAAAGAAAACGTTTTTTTTTGCTCTCAAAGGTTTTAGAAAAAATTAATAAATGATAGTTACGTATCCAAAACATGCTAAAATATAAGTACGAATTGTCTTCCTTGTAATGACATAAGCGATATTCGGCTACTATTTTTTGTTACAGAATTAATCTTTCTCTGCTCTATTTCTTGGTCTTTTGGTTTTTAACTGATTCTGGTTGATTGATCGGCCATAATAATAATAACGTAATATACTTCTTCAAAAGCGTTGAATACAAGTAATGGTTAACAACAGTGAAGAAACAGCGTCAAACATAATCCAACATGTACATAAAACATTGAATAAAACAAAACAAATAAAACTTAGAGCTGGAGGGTTCAATATCTACCAAATAGCATTTGAATGCTCATTTGAATGTTTCCACGTTAAGGCTTTTCATGCCGTCTGGAAACTGGTAGAATAATATTGATGTCGACTTTTTTCATACAGAGCAAGATGATGGAGTGGCAAACTATAATGAATTCATCTTACACTATAATTATGCCCATATTTTGTTTTATCGAATATCTGTATAAATGTACAACAACCTCAAAGATGTAAAGTGATGCTGCAGTGAGAAAATTGAGTGATTTGAAAACTCCTCTACAACTGACTCTTGGAGACATTTTAAGCATAATTCTTATTGCTCTCTTTTGAATGGTGAATATTTTCACAAGATCTCCACTGCTACCCCATGCAAGCAATGATACCAACCCGGAGGAGTGATTCGATGTTAGCAAAATGAACCATCAACAGTACATTTTGTTTCAAGTAGCTTCTCAAAGCACTTATAGAATAACATGCTTTCTACTAAGCTCATCGATTTATTCGATTCGCTACTGCAACATTTTACTTTCGAATTGGGATGTTCTTGAATAACATATAATTTGAGGATAAACTAACAAGTTTCTGGACAAAGAATGTATGTTACTTATTTATCAACAATACCGACGTTTCAATGCTAACTTGCATCTTTCTCAAGGCTGAAATGAACAACTTGAATCACAAAACAATACATGGATTGACAAATGTAACAATTCTTACCTAGTTAATCAATTTTAAAGAACATATAGTTTGAAACACATGATTTGCATAACACAAAATAATTAACAATAACAACGAAATTTAAATCTATTATTAATGCCACACAATATGAGAACAAGCGGCGTGGCGACATCAATCCAATGAAAACTTCCATACAAATGCGCACGTATGTATATAGATGTCCCCTCTCGGTCAACAATTATGATTGGGAATCTTATACCGTGAACAAAGCAGCACTCTTGCATTTGTTGAAATAATAACATTATTAATGCCCAAAGAGGTAGCAAAAAGAAGAAATTATCTTGCAAGATCACACCTCAAGAATTTAATGATTTTTTTTCCAATATAGCACATAACTTATTAAAAGATCTTCCTCAGGCAAACTCTGATTCGTTCTCTCATCTCAAACAGAAAAATATCACTTGTGATCAATTTGATTTTATGGAGATGAGTTTTAATTATACAACAGATATAATTAACAGGTTGAAAAGTCCATAAAAAATCAAATTATTGTACCTCTTACCAAACTTATAAATCTGTGCATACGTGACAATCTATTCCCGAAAGTTCTAAAAAGAGCTCTAGTCTCACCAATATTTAAAAAGGGTAATGTTAATCACGTGAACAACTATAGGCCAATTTCCTTGTTGCCTATTGTTTCCAAGATATTTGAGAAGGCAATGGCGATTCAGATGGCAGATTTCTATGAACTAAATAATCTTTTTTCTAGTTGTCAGTATGGTTTTAGACAGGGTAGGAACACAATACATGCTATCCTGGAACTTTTAGATAATATTATGGATGGATTTGAAAACCAGTCTTGTGTTTCTGCATTGTTTTGTGACTTAAGCAAGGCATTTGATTATGTGTCGCATGAATTGCTGCTTGAGAAGCTCGGTGCGTATAGATTCAGCAATGGAAGTATCCGGCTATTCCACTCATATTTGCAGAAACGATGCCAGGTTGTGAATGTAAATGGAGTGTTGTCCACACCAACTATAGTAGATATTGGAGTCCCACAAGGATCAATCATGGGGCCAATTCTATTTCTAATATTTATCAATGATTTACCCCTTGGTCAACAGTTGGGTAACTGTGTACTGTTTGCAGATGATACCACAGTCTTTGTCACCAATAAATCGGAGCAAGCTGCAATTGAGGAGATGAGAGGGGCGCGAGTGACGGTGGAGGACTGGTTTCTGTCTGGTAGGCTCTTGCTGAATAGGGAGAAAACACAAGAAATTGTGTTTACTCTGAAGCGCACAAATTCTGATCTGTCATCTGTTAAGTTTTTGGGGGTCTATTTGGATCCAAAGTTGAAGTGGGACGTGCATGTTGAGGATGTATGTAAGAGGCTTAGGAGAAGCGTGTTCATTTTGCGGGGCTTACATGGATGTGTGTCGGAGTCGGCCATTAGAACTGCCTATTTTGCAATTTTCCACAGTGTTATGTCATATGGCATCATCGCATGGGGCCGCTCCTCTCATGCCAGTAGAGTCTTCAAGCTGCAGCGAAGAGTGGTCAGACTGATGGGTGGATTGGGATACAGGGAGGACTGCAGAAGTGCCTTCGTTGGGATGGGGATTCTTACTTTTCCTTCGCTGTATGTCCTAGAGTGTCTGTTATTTGTGAAACAAAAAAATAACCTCGTTACACACCAGGATGTACACGAACATGACACTAGAAACAGGGCGGACTATGTCCCGGTACATTGCAGACTGGGAAAGTGTCAGAGCAGACAGGAATTCCTGGCTGTAAAATTATATAATAGACTTCCACAGGCAGTGAAGGATTTGCCCTTGTTGAAGTTTAAATCAACTGCTAGACCTTTTTTGATAGGTAAAGCCTTATACGACATTGATGATTTCTTTGGGTTCAATTTTAATGATTTTAATGTGTGAAATTTGCTTTAATGATGTAACTATTGTTGTAATGTGATGTTTAATTCTGAATGTTTTAGCTAGTATTTTTTTTATATGTATTTATTTACAATTATTTTATGAATACTTGACGTGTGTACTAAATTCTGATGTATTTGACTGGCACCAAATAAATTTCTATTTCTATTTCTATTTCTAATAATCATATCCAGTAACAGACCACTATAAAGGGCACAACCAAAAACTGGCAACAAACCATCAACAAATCACAACTAGATAAAATGATATGGTTTCCAAAAGCGGTCACGAAAAATTGAGATTCAGGATATTATTATATATACGAGACAAATTGTCTACATCTTCTCTAAAGTTAACAGTCTTGTTTTATTCAATATGTATCATTTCAATAATGTTTCGCTTGTGAGAATTTTTCTCCCTGTCCATGGTTACAACCCCATCAAAATTAGAGTAAAGTTCTTCCTTGAATATGTGGGCCGCTAGAGCTGTTTTTGTTGAAACCTAATAACCCAAATAGAATAATTAACTATTCTTCACAGCATAGCATGCAGCAAAACGTTAAAATTATATTGAATTTGAAAAAAAGAGCTTTATCACTAAGTAACAGTAAGTTTCACAAACAAAATTTAGAAACTATCTCTATCCTGCTAGAAAATAATTATCCCATCAATTTAATTAAAATAGCATTAAACGGGAAACAAAATGAAGAAGTTTCAAAAAGAAATGAGTTCATAGACACTCTCGAACTAAAATACTGTAGGTTTCCATACATAAAAGGTTTATCACAGAGGATAGAAAAAAAACTTCAAAAGTTCTAACTACCGATTAGCGTTTTACTCTTTAATAACAATGAAGTGCTTTCATACGAATTTAATACAAAAAAACATCCAAAGACCTACTATCACACGTGATTTACAGAATTCCTTGTCTCCACTGTGATAAAATCTATATAGGACAAACAAGACAATATTTAAGAGAGAGAATAAGATAACATAAAAATGACTCGACGCATGCATATTTTCAACAAAAAACAGCTCTAGTAGCCCACACATTCAAGGAAGGACATTACTTTAATTTTGATGGGGTTGTAATCATGGACAGGGATAAAAATTCTCACAAGCGAAACATTAGGGAAATAATACATATTAAACAGAACAAGACTGTTAACTTCAGAGAAGATGTAGACAATTTCTCGTGACCGTTTTTGGAAACCATATCGTTTTATCTAGTTGTGATTTGTTGATGGTTTGTTGCCATTTTTTGGTTGTGCCCTGTATGGTGGTCTGTTACTGGATATAATCATTAATTTTGACAAATGCAGGAGTGCAGAATGCTTTGTTTACGGTATCAGATTTCCAATCATAAT